>BOPN01001086.1:275000-280000 GCA_017312705.2 Penaeus japonicus
ACACTCACAGACACTCTCCGTCTCTGTCTCTTGATCTACTTGTCTGTCCGTCCGTCTATCTCTCTCTGTCTCTGTCTGTCTATGACTCACTCTCTCTCTCTCTCTCTCTCTCTCTCTCTCTCTCTCTCTCTCTCTCTCTCTCTCTCTCTCTCTCTCTCTCTCTCTCTCTCTCTCTCTCTCTCTCTCTCTCTCTCTCTCTCTCACACACACACACACACACACACACACACAAATGAATGCATGATAATATCATTCCATGCACGCAATACTAACGCTCTATGCTAACACACGCTCATCATATCACACTTCCGCACGAAATATCAAATATCACTCAATGCAGCTCTCCCCAACAGCAAGTCATTCTGCTAGCGGTATCTGGCACCTTCCTTCTTCTTCTCTTCTTCCTCTTCTTCTTCTTCTTCTTCTTCTTCTTCTTCTTCTTCTTTCTTCTTCTCTCTCTCTCTCTCTCTCTCTCTCTCTCTCTCTCTCTCTCTCTCTCTCTCTGCACTTTTAAGAACGACAATCCTTACGTTTCCTACGAAAAAATAGATTTACCGACTCTCCTCCTACTCCCACAAAAAAGTCGTTACGGTTAGAGAGGTCGTTACGGCAGCGACGAGGTCACGGTAGGTCACGATCGAAGGGGTCACAGTCGCTACTCACTAAAACTCGCTCTTATTCGCCGTCGACGTGAACCTTACTACGTGACGAGCGTTCTCCGTGACGTGGCACCGAAATATTTGATTTTTGTATGACTTCTTTCCTTTTACCATCATCTTATTTATTTATTAATTGAGTTTATTTTAAATATGACTCTCGCCACAAATTGCTGACAAATTCTATGAGATCATCGTTCTTGGTCATTCTCGGATGAAGAGATAAAAACACGATTTAGAAAGTAATATTTAATCGACTCACTGTGCTGACAAGATCATGACAGAATAAGTTCAATATGAATCATATTCTAAAATGAACTTCGTTCTCATTTAATAAATGCTCACCATAAAATTTAACGCAAGGAGAAAATTAATCAGTTAAAGAAAATATAGCATCACTCATTGAGACATACCTACTACTACTTCTCCAATTGATACTAATACCAACAATACTAATTCTACTCCTACTACTACTGTTAGTTCTGAAAAGCCAAACACTGAATTTCGACTGATCCAAACTTTCGCCCGTAAATGAGATCTTTTCTTAATGAAGTAAGGCCAGAGAACGAGAGCGGGAGACAGACAAGAAAAAAGGAAGAGAGAAAGAGAGAGAAAGAAAGAAAAAAGAACGAGAGAAAGAAAGAAAAAAGAAAGAGAGAAAGAAAGAAAAAAGGAAGAGAGAAAGAGAGAGAAAGAAAGAAAAAAGAAAGAGAGAAAGAAAGAAAAAAGAAAGAGAGAAAGAAAGAAAAAAGGAAGAGAGAAAGAGAGAGAAAGAAAGAAAAAAGAACGAGAGAAAGAAAGAAAAAAGAAAGAGAGAAAGAAAGAAAAAAGGAAGAGAGAAAGAGCGAGAAAGAAAGAAAAAAGAACGAGAGAAAGAAAGAAAAAAGGAAGAGAGAAAGAGAGAGAAAGAAAGAAAAATGAACGAGAGAAAGAAAGAAAAAAGGAAGAGAGAAAGAGAGAGAAAGAAAGAGAGAGCCGCAATGGACACAAAAGCACACAAAAGACAACGCACTTGCTACACAGAAAAGTGTCTCTCCGCCCCAGATATTAGGTCAAGAGGGAGTCAAGTTGTGGGTTGTGGGAGGTCCATGTAGGGCCACAGTCGCGTCCTAAACACCGATCTCATAAGACATAAATCGACTCAGGATTCGAGGGGTCGAGGGTTTGAGGATTCGAAGTCGAGTGAGTGCACTTCATATTTTTTTCTTCCATAATTCCAAGAGGCAATGTAATGAAAATGGGAGGTGCTTTGAGGAGGTTTCCGTGAGGAATCCTTTGGCGACGGCCATTTTGAACATCGATTTCCCTTTCGATCGGGTGTGTGTGTGTGTGTGTGTGTGTGTGTGTGTGTGTGTGTGTGTGTGTGTGTGTGTGTGTGTGTGTGTGTGTGTGTGTGTGTGTGTGTGTGTGTGTGTGTGTGTGCGTGCGTGCATGAGTGCGTGCGTGCATGAGTGCGTGCGTGCGTGCGTGCTTGTGCGTGTGTGCAAAATGGCATAAAATTGACATGCCCCTTTGTACAGCAATGTAGCACTCTTAATTTCTACTGGTGTGTCGGAGTTACTCTACGATCAATACTTAAAACAAGAACGAACACTTGACTCTCTCCTCGGTCACTGTAGTGCCAGAGTGCCAGTCACCTCCGCAACAAAACTGTGATACAACTCTGTCCGATCCCGACAAACCTAATCTAGATATCCCCCCCCCCTCTCTCTCTCTCTCTCTCTCTCTCTCTCTCTCTCTCTCTCTCTCTCTCTCTCTCTCTCTCTCTCTCTCTCTCTCTCTCTCTCTCTCTCTCTCTCTCTCCTGCACATCCTTTTTAGGTAAAAGTAGAAAATAATTTCACAAACGTTTTCACGAAATATATATATATATATATATATATATATATATAATATAAATATATATATATATATATATATATATATATAAACATATAAATGAACAATAAAATAAAACAATAATGATAAAGCCACGACCTCCGCCGAAACTCAACCTCAAAATAGCAACACTGAAAATCCTCCCCCAGTTATTCCTAGCGCTGCCATCTTGTATGTAATCATAAGCTGACCTTTCACTGGGTGGGAGAGCGAGAGAAGGGGAAAAAAACTCTGCCAGACCAAGGCATCTCTCTCGACCCGAGTGTAGCATATAAACAACTCCCTCTGACCATTCGCTTGTGCTACGGCTGTGCCTTGGTGGTTTTTGAGGAAACTTAGGGAATTGTATCTTAATTTTGTTGTAGTTACCGTTCACGAGTCGGGAATGATCTCCGCAGCTGACAGGAGGGAAGGTTTGGGTCGTCTACGACAGGTGAGGCCTGCGGCAGGGTCGGCCGGAGTAGCTCTGCGGCTGTTTCACAATCGGTCATGTCGCCCAGCACGCTCCCTCGTACGCACGCTCATACGCTTGTTCACACAGGTGCGGGCACTCGCATTACTAAGTGACCCGAGGATCGTTCACTGGTGCGTATTTTATACACACATGCACGTACGCACACACACACACACACACACACACACACACACACACACACACACACACACACACACACACACACACACACACACACACACACACACACACACCGACGCCGCACCGGCCCGCCCAAACCCCTTCTCAAAGTCCCCTTCCCTTCCGCTGCACCCGAGAACCTCATACAACGCGTCGTTCCCGATAAGCAGCGGTTTGAACGGGTCCTCCGACGAAGACCAAAAGACGAACGACGAAACAAGGCATTCGGCGGACGGATTTCATTGCATAGCGCGCGATCCATGACCGAATTTCTGAGCAACGAGACAGGGACCCGCGCTGGGTTTTCTCTGCGAGACGAAAGGTCCTGGAGTGCTGAGGGTACGACTGTGGCACGGAGGGTGCCGCGACGCGTCCCTGTTGCCATGAAGAAGCAGTCATTCATTTCCATTCATATCTCTCTCTCTCTCTCTCTCTCACACACACACGCACACAAACACACACACAATTTGATAGTATTCTTATCTATTCTAGTCCCTTAGTAAAGAACAATAATGGTACACACATGCGACGTTACGCCCTGGGGCATAGCGACGCTGAGCGCAACGCACCTTACCTCTTGTATCAATGATCATGTTGAAGAGCTGCAGTACGACTTCCATCACAAGGTTGAACATGTAGTCTGTTTGGCACGATGTCCTCGCCCTTCTAGGTCCTCGGCGGGTGATGACACCTTCCACAATTTAATACATATTTACCCGATATCTGCAGTGTCGTTTCCGTCTGTTCCATCACTGTGTCGCTTTCTGGTGTCTATGATCACACATGCTTTGCTAATCCACTCTTAAGATTCTTCCAGTTTAAAACGAAATTGCACACTGCAATGAAAAGAATCTATAGGCACGCCATCCACCTCCCCCACTCTCACAGCACCGACCGACGCCACCAGCTCACAAACTCGATCTTTGGATACGAACGAGAATCAATAACAAGGAGATTTTATCTCATTCTCACAGCATCCTCCTCTTCTTTCGCCCTTCCCCTGCTCTCTCCTTATCTCCCTTCCGATCTCCCTTTTGCTGTGACACGCGGTTTCCAATTACGTCTTTTTTCCTTCCGTGTTTCTTCACAAAAGACCTTTCTTATCGGCGTTATAACGCTCTTCCATTAACGTCTTGGTGATCTCGAAAAAAAAACTAAATCTTATCTAGCGACTCCATCTAGGAATTTGTTGCTTTTGGAAAAAAATATTCGGCTCCCTTTAATTAGGATTAAATACCTCGTTTTTTACTCAGTTTCGCTTTCGAGCCTTTCGTGATTAGCTGAAATTAACGATTTTTTTATGATATAATTGGATTTCCTTTGCTACGTGATGGAGATTATTAAACAAATATATCGCTTATACATTTAAATTATTTCTCTCACTTTTGAATTAAGAAATATAAGATCTATCTCAGGCTCTTATCTCTGCAATGTTTACAGCGACCATATGGCGTGACACTCAGCTTTTAAACTATATAATTATATGATATACTACATGACACGTTTTTATAAATCATATACCCAAAAAATATCTGACCTCTTCCCACAGTGGTGAGATAGAAACACCAGCATCAATCTGACCGCCAGCATGTTCTTTTTTATCTTTGTTTTTTCGTCCTTTCTTCACACGATTAAAGAGAAACACATGCATGTGACCGACGTTTCTTTGTGTGTGTTTTTTCAGCTCTCTCTCTTTCTCTTTTTTTCCGCGTCACCCCTTGAAGAAAACGGAGAAAGCCGCGCATTACAAAAGTTTTATGTGTCGGTGGTGTCGCATGCTACAAGTGTTCCATGTGGTGTCACTGCTACAGGGGTATGAGGAGGTGCCCCCCT
>BOPN01001086.1:295000-302500 GCA_017312705.2 Penaeus japonicus
AATAATAATGGCAAATAAGGAGCAGGACGACATGGATTGTATCAAATGGTGCCGATCTGACCTATTGTTTTCCTTTCTTTTTCGCTCTTGTTCTCTCTGTCTCTGTCTCTGTCTCTGTCTCTGTCTCTGTCTCTGTCTCTGCCTCTGTCTCTCTCTTTCTCTCTTTCCCTCCCTCTCTACCTCCCTCCCACATCCTCATCCCCCACTCCCTCCCTCCCTCCTTCACCCACTCCTTCCCTCCCTCCCTCCCTCCCTCACTCACTCAATCACTCCGTCCCTCCCTTCCACAACCTCATCCCCCAAACCTTCCTCTCATACACCCCTCCCACCCACCCATCCCCACCTCCCTCCTCGCCCGACGTGGCACCGACAATCGAGTGCCGCAAAGCCGATAACTGTTCCTTCATCCCAACGCTACTCATCCACCTTGGCCTGTCCCCCCTCCCCCCACCTCCGGCCACCTCTCGCCCTTTATCCTTTCCTCATCTTTATTTTTGTCCTTTTTCATACTCGCAAATCCTTGAAAACACGGTACTGTGTTTGTTTTTTTCTCTCTCTCGGTAATATCATGTGGGGTTGTGTTTGTTTGTGTGTGTGTGTGTGTGTGTGTGTGTGTGTGTGTGTGTGTGTGTGTGTGTGTGTGTGTGTGTGTGTGTGTGTGTGTGTGTGTGTGTGTGTGTGTGTGTGTGTGTGCGCGCGTGTGTGTGTGTGTGTGTGTGTGTGTGTGTGTGTGTGTGTGTGTGTGTGTGTGTGTGTGTGTGTGTGTGTGTGTGTGTGTGTGTGTGTATGTGTGTGTGTGTGTTAATCTATGTGTTAGTCTGTTTGTCTCTGTCTCCTCTCTCTCTCTCTCTCTCTCTCTCTCTCTCTCTCTCTCTCTCTCTCTCTCTCTCTCTCTCTCTCTCTCTCTCTCTCTCTCTCTCTCTCTCGCTCTCTTATCATTTATTTTTATATTTATTTTCTTCTTCTATATATTTTACCCTTCCTTCCTTGTCTACGCATCCATGAGCACAATTTGCTCAATCTTCTCAACTTCCGTCTTCCACTCAATTATCGCAATTTACTCAATGTACACAATATGCACCATGTGTATAGAATTACTAATTACTCCAAACCGCAAACAAAATAATGATCATAATTTTGCTCATCACTTCAGTAACAAACACCTATCTCTCTTCCTATCTACCTACGTATCTATCTATCTATCTATCCATCTATATTTATATCTATCTCTATATCTATCTATCTATCTATCTATCTATCTATCTATCTATCTATCTATCTATCAATCAATCTATCTATATAAACTTACTTATCTATCCATCTATCTAACTTATGTATGTATGGTGTATGATGGTACCTACTTATCTCTTCTCTCTATCAGGTATAATGCCATACTAGCGCAGGTAATACAATGGATAAAAATAAAATGAACTAAAAAAATTATATAAAAGAACTTCTTTACAAACTGAATAAAGGCTTGGTAATAGAAGCCACAGTCCCGTTAATCAAAAAGCTTTCTTCCTCATCTATTATTCCCTCTTTAATTGCTTTCATTATCTCCCTGTCTCTTTTTTTCTCTTTTTTATGCTATTCTCGTTCATTAATTTCATGCTCCTCGTACCACGTCGTCTCTTTCCTTTTCTTTCTTTTCCCTAAACTCAATCTTCTTCTTCCTCTTATTTCTTGGTAATTTCCTTTTTTTCTTTTCCTTCTCATTTCTTTCTTTTCCTCATTACCATAGTGATCTGTATTATCATGAATGCTTTTTTTTTTACATTCCTCTTTCTCTTTTCGCACTTCTTCACCTCCTTGCCTTCCCATTGTCGTAATCTCTACTGTCATCATTATCACCATTATCCTCATTATCATTAACACCACCATTCCATCACCATAACCACCATTGTTATCATCATCACCATCATCATCTTCACCACTATCCCCATCATTCCCATCCTCACCCTCTCACGACCTAACAGCACCAACATCCCCGTCACCACAACACCACTCACACCATCACCCCTTCTTCTACCCCTCCCCCCTCCCTCCCAAGTCCCCCCCTCCATCCCCTCACCCTTTATCAGCCATCTCATCTCCCTTGTCTCTCCTTAAGCAGCGAGTCAGCCACCATCTCGAGAAGGTCCGCGGATTTGAGACAGTGTGCGAATCTGCGAGCGGTTTATGGTGTGATTTGCAGGTTGCGACGTTGCATGGCGGTGGTTCAAGGATGATTGTTCTGGGGGATGGGGAAGGGGATGGGGATGGGGAAGAGGGAGAGGAAGGGGATGATGGATGGGGATGGGGATGGGGATGGAGATGGGGATGGGGATGGGGATGGGGATGGGGATGGGGATGGGGATGGGGATGGGGATGGGGAAGGGGAAGGGGAAGGGGAGGGGGAGGGGAAAGAGAGAGGAAAGGGAAGAGGAAGGGAAGAGAGGAAGAGGGGGAAGGGGGAAGGGGAGGGGATGGGGATGGGGGAAGGGGGAGAGGAAGGGGGATGATGGAGGAGAGGGGAGGATAAGGGAAGTGAAGGGGAGGGGAGGAAGAAGCAGAAGGAGAGGAGGGGGAGGAGAAAGGAGAGGAGGAGAAGGAGGAGGAGGTAAAAGGTAAGGAGGGGAATGGGATTGATGTCGAGCGTGTTGAGAGGGGGGGGGGGGGGTTGAGGGGGTGAGGGAGAGAATAGTGGTGTGGGTTGGGGATTGCCGGGGAAGAATGGGAAGATCGTGATAGGGAGGGATCAGGAAGGGAGAGGAGGATCGGGAAAGGAGATGGAGGTAACGGGGGGGGGGGGGGGGGGGGGGGGGGGAAAGAGGGGGGGGGGTTAAGGAGGAGGTGGACTGGGGATTTTGCGTTGCGGGTGAATCTCAGCTAGTGGAATGGTTCAAGGATAATAGCAAAAGGAGGAGGAGGAGGAGAGGGAGGAGGAGGAGGAGGAGGAGAACTAGAAGGGAAAAGGAGAACTAAAGGAAAAGGAGAACTAGAAGGGAAAAGGAGAACTAAAAGGAAAAGGAGGACTAGAAGGGAAAAGGAGAACTAAAAGGAAAAGGAGGACTAGAATGGGAAGGAGAAGGAGAAAAAGAAGGAGAAAAAGAAGGAGAAAAGGGTGAATGAGAATGAAAATGAAAATGAGAACTAAAAAGAGAAGGAGGTCTAGAAGGGAAAAGAGAAGAAGAATTAGGAGGAGGAGAAGGAGAATAAGAAGAGGAAGAAGAAAAAGAAGGAGAAGAAGAAAGAGAGGGAGGACAAGAAGAAGAAGGAGAAGGCAAAGGAAGAGGCGGAGGGCGATGGCAACAAAAAATACAAGCAAAGGAGTTACAAGAAAAGTAAATAAAGAAATTAATAATAGTAAAATGACAAAAAAACAAACAAGAGAAGTAGGCAAAGGGGAAAGAAAAGCCAAGAAGAACCGGAAAGCGCCGCTCCCAACCGCTCGAATCGCAGATATGAACATGCCATCCGTATGCAAATGAGCCGCGGAGAATGCGTCTTCCTCCATCTCACCCGTGTCATTCTTCGAGCCGTGTGAACAACGGTAATCGTTTGTGCATCAGTGCGATCCTGTGAGGCACTCATGACGGATGACGCCCAGCAGTGGGAGGGAGTTTGAGCTTTGAGTATGAGGGGATTTTTTTCTCTTTCTTTCTTTCTTTCGTTTTTTGGTTGTGGATTTCGATTTTCTAGTTCTCTTTTCCTTATTTTCTATGATTCTCTCTCTATGTCTGTCTTTTACTGCATTATACCCTCTGTCTGCCTCTCTCTCTCTCTCTCTTTCTCTTCCCCCCTATCTCTCCCTTTCCCCGCTCTCGCTCTCGCTCTTTCTCCCTATCATATTCCCACTCGCACTCCTACTCCCACTCACATTTCCACTCCCTCTCCCTCACACTCGCATTCGCACTCGCACTCGCACACACACTCACACACACACTCCCCCTTCTCCCCCTAGGAACATAGACTCCCCTGCCATCCACAACTCAAACAAATGACTATCCTTCCCTCCTGCCCTCAACCTTGCCCCGCCATGCACGACCCTTGCATGTTCCCCGCACGACCACAGCCCAGGAAGGAGACAGGGTGTCAAAGAGGTTATGCAGTAACAGGCAACCCCCCCCCCCCAAAAAAAAAAAAAAAAAATAGCGCAGACAGGTATACAGGTAGGAAAAAAACAGAAAGACGGAACAAAAACAGACAGACAGGCAGACAGACAGAAAGGACCGGACACGCAACCCACAGAGACATATACTCATCCTCGGACAGTCCAGTCTCGGTCTAATGAGGCGTAATCTCGATCTTACCCCCCCCCCCCGCCCTTCCCACCTCCTACCCATCCACCCACACCAAACTCCCCTTCACACACCCGCCCCCTTCCCCTGTCCCTTTACCCCCCCCCCTCCCAACACCCTGTCGCCAATTACCTGGCGTGTAATTATATATTTATGACTCCAGTTCCCGGGGAATTTCGCCAAAGTGTTCCAGCATAAAGTTGCATTTTCAACTCTGTGAATGTTGGGACGGCGAGGAGGGGGGGGGGGGAGTGGAAACTTGTTGTGTGGCAGAAACGGACAAAATGGGAATGAAGGATGTAGAGGGAGGGGGAGGGGGAGGGGAGGGGGAGGGGGAGGGGAGGGGGAGGGGGAGGGGGATATAGAAACACCGCTCCTTTTTTGAGTGAAAAATGATAGAGAGAAGCCACCGACCGCTGCTTGTGAGGGACGGCTGCTATGAGATGGACAAGTAAACATTAAACTTTGTGGTGCTTGTCCAGGTAATTGTTCGCTTGCGGTGGAGGTGCATTCTAATGAGCAAAGGATGTGGCTTATGTGTAGGTGTTTTGGCCACAATTTAGAGACATTTTTTTTAGCTTATCTTAATTGCTACGAAGTAAGTAAATACAATTAAAATGTGTATTATATTTAAGAATAAAGACTGCATACTGTTATTAAGATGAGATGAGATAACTTACAAGGAAAAGGATCTGTGTAACACACCAAATTATGTCTTCCTTTGGGACGCAACTCTACGGGACGTTCTCACCATGTTCCACTACTCTCTGCACCCGGAAAAGCTGACGATATTAGTTTCATTTTTATTGCATGCGGGTAAAGCCAGACATATTCCACCTGGCAGCTTGCAAAACCCATGTGGAGATTAAGCATACATGTTTATCTATACTGACGAGGAAATTAACGTTCAAATTCAAATTTCGTAAGTTCCTATGGATATTCTTATGACATCTACATTGCACTGTAAAATGAAATCAATAAACAACACAAAAGGAACACATGTGGTGTCATTTTCAAACGATATATTATCAATAAAAGAAATAAAAATACACCGCTGCACCTTTCATCTAAAGGCTTGACGTTTAATGATTTAAATGGTCTCTTAGCGCTGACTTGGAAGTAATCAAGTTAGAAATACTCCTAATACTGTAAGACACTTGGTTCAGATCATGGGTCCACGAATTTACATTTGCCTTGCTCCCATTTCCGTATATGACGTTTTGACATTTAAGAAGTTAACCTGTCTCGTCTGGACACCCGCTGAAGAGTTGCCTATTGTTTGCAAAGGTAATAATAGCCAGTGACGGTAATTTCCTTGGATATAAGTCATAATCTCATTTGCATCGAACTTTAACATAAACACTGGTTGAGACAATGGGAACATAAATCTGAACACTATATTACTAAAATAAACCCCAAGTTAACCTACAGTTTCTTAACTTCGACCATAACTACAGTAGTGGATATGTTTTCTATACTTCCCATTGAGATTTGCTTCCAAGCGCGAATCTTTACAATATTCCTTTATAAAACTTTCTGTCAGAGTTAGACTGGACTGATGCCCTGACTGATGACTGATTTAACTTCCGCAAGCCGTGGTTCATGAAAGAATCATCACAGGATGTTTACCTTCCGGCATGACGTTCATCACAAACTAAGACGTTTCAAGATTTACATTCATCTCATCACAAGTCA
The DNA here is from genome assembly GCA_017312705.2 of Penaeus japonicus. Lineage (NCBI taxonomy): Eukaryota > Metazoa > Arthropoda > Malacostraca > Decapoda > Penaeidae > Penaeus > Penaeus japonicus. Next base: position 300,976 of record BOPN01001086.1, read on the forward strand.
ATTATCTGATGCTCACTCTCGCCTTGTCGGTGTTTTGCTTCTTTTTCTTTATTGTTTGTTTCCTTGTACTTCAATGTGAATACCCAACGACCCCTATAAGAAATCTGCAGCATATTCTATATTTATCTTGCGCAAGTGCATGCGTAGAAAATGGTTACATCCGGGTTATGCTGGACCCCCCACCCCCTACCATCTCCTTGCCCACCGCCAGAGAAACAGCTGAGCATCAACATCTGCGTCACCGTTCTCATCCATCTTCACTCCACAGCTTAACGAAGTCACGCAGAAAACGGTCTCAAGATTGGCCTGCCTGTGAACCGCCAATCGCACAGGCCGTGCAGCTCGGCTAGCATGCATGACAGCGGGCCGTTGGGAGAAAGCGCAGCGCAGCCACATAAGGACATAATGACATTTTGGAAAGCAGACGAAAGAGCAGCCTGCGCCCGGGTCGCCTCGCTGGCCGCCGCACGAGCAGAGCTGACCTCTCCGCACTCGAGAGAGGTGCTACGCCCATCAGAATGGCACTCTTTCACTATACTCCTTATTCTTTCTTTCTTTCGCTCTCTCTCTCTCTCTCTCTCTCTCTCTCTCTCTCTCTCTCTCTCTCTCTCTCTCTCTTCTCCTTCCCTTCTCCTTCTCCCTCTCCTCCTCTCTCTTCACACACCATCTCCCCCTCATTCACCCTCACCTTCACCCTTCCCCTTCCCTTCCCTTCCCTCCCACTTCCTCTCCTTCCCTCTCCTTTTCCTCCTCCCACCTCCTATCCCTTTCATCTTCTCACTAGTCCTATTCCTACTCCTTCGTCCTCTTCCCTCTCGCCCCCCCCTTCCCTCCTATTCTCCATGCCTCTCTTCCTCCAGATTGCCAACAACCGAACGTCAGTCACAACATCCATTAAGAGCTGTTTGAACCCGATCCCGAGAGACTGCTGTCCTACTCGGAATCGGCGCCTCGTCCGAGCGCCGTGCTCCATCATTTGCGCGAATCAACATTATTACCTTGTGGAGCTAATTTATGATCCGCGCTATATCTTCGCCTTACGCAGATCACATGCTAGATAAATATCAACAGTGCAACTGCCTGACTTACGAGGGAGGAACTCAACGGGTTGCTTGTGCTTGCATGTGCTGCAATATGGCCGGGCCAATGCAAGCGCTAGGGAACAGCTGCTCCATTATAATCATCATCATCGGATTAACTGTAATCGACGACGAGAAACCGCAGAAACGTTAATCTCGAGGGCTAGCGCTGTGACTCGGACCACCTGCGTCTCAGGTCATCGAGAAGTACGCGGGAAGAAAGTCAATCGAGGGAAAACGCTGGCCGTCGCGTCGTGGCGTCACCAGCCAAAATGGCCGACTCGTCTCCTAGCGAGTCCGGGAGAAGGAAGGAAGAATTTACACGTCAGGAATTTCCGACGAGGGCCTGGCACTTGGTTTCCCTTCCATCACCCATCGTGGCATTAACGGGTGAACGGATGAACGGGTGGACGGCGCTCCGTGCTGCCCCGTATACCACGCAGGTA
>BOPN01001086.1:305000-320000 GCA_017312705.2 Penaeus japonicus
ATAATCTTCCTATATAGACCCAGTAGCGAGATCCTTTCCCCATGGCTGACATACCTTGGAGCACATACCCACCACGTAGCAACGACATCACCCGGGTTAACGATCCTGCTTATGGCCACGGTAGGTCGTCTACGAGTCGTTCGAGTGGTCGTAGAAGGTGTCTGTAAGGCCCGTATTGCCATGTGATATGCCTTATTACGATGCAACTGACACCTTATTGAAATAAGAGAGCGTGGAGAGGGGAGGGGGACTGCATGAAGATAGAAGGTGGATAATAAATTAGCTTGGGTAAAGAGCAAGTACTTGACCTGCATCTTGCAATATGTGTTGCTTCTTAAAATAAAATAAAACGGGTCAGCGCACTTCATACATACATACATACATTCATACACACACACACACACACACACACACACACACACACACACACACACACACACACACACACACACACACACACACACACACACACACACACATACACACACACACACACACACATACATACATATATATATATATATATATATATATATATATATATATATATATATATATATATATATATATATATATATATATATATACTTACATGCATCACACGATATAAGAAGTCACGTACACTCGTACAGATAAACTGAGACAAAAGCAGTCGAAAAGAAAGCAAGAAGAAGAATAAAAAAAAAAGATGAAGGACACGAAGACGACAAAGAAGAAGACGAAGAAGAAAAAAGAAGAAGAAAAAGAAGGAGACGAAGGCGTAAAAGAAGAAGACGGTGAAGAACATACAAAAAATGAAAACAGGCCAAACTGAACGAGAGAAATCGCAAGAGGAATGTAGAAGGAAGAAAAGAGAAGAGGTAAAAGGAAATGACAAGGGATATACGAGAGTACGAGCGGCCAAGTGACTCATCTCACTTCGAGGTCTAAAAATCTAAGGAATTTTTGCCTCTTCCATACTACGGCAATTAATGATAATTTACCGAATGAACCGATTATCAACACTTTTTTTATGACAAATAAACGATAACTTACACTATTAAACTAATAATCAATATTTTTTTTTGTACAAACATAAGATAATTATTATTTTTTCAACGAATATACATTCATTTAAAAAAAAAAATCCAAACTGGAGGTAAAATCACGAATATAATAATTTAAACAAACATTCCATCTCTCGGTGTCCCCGTTTATTTTCCACGAGAGGAGTGAAAACGAAACATGATAGCTCGCTCTTTTCTTTTTCTTTTTTTTTCTTTTTTTATTTTACTAAGCATGAGGAATAACAGGCCTTTTGCTGTGAAGAGTGAGCATGGGGTGGGGGATGATGAAGGAAAATGACTCATGGTTGTGTTGGCGCAAAGAGATTCAATTCTTAAAGTTATGAGATCAGATCTTTCGTATGAAAACAGCAACGGGATGTCAAAGAGGTTAATATGTTTAGTATAAAAACATAATAAAAATCATTATAATCACCTGTAGCAAATATGATAGACAAACAGCACGTGCGCGCAAGCACCCTCCCACCCACCCACCCACCCTCACACACACACACACACACACACACACACACACACACACACACACACACACACACACACACACACACACACACACACACACACACACACACACACACACACTCACACACATACTTATACTGTTTAAATATCCACTGAATGCCAGAAGTTGCAATTCACTTCCCGATGAATGAGCAGTTACATGCAGTTTTCAGTCAGTATTGAATGCAGGATTGAAGCCAACATAAAATATAACCTATTCAACCATTCAAAAAATCACTGGCGCGACGCGTACGTGCCTATACTTCCATATTCGCACGTGCTCTCTTTCTTTGTCTGGTTCTCTTTCTCTTTCTTCCTCTTTCTCCCTCCCTCCCCTTTTCTCTCCGTCTCTTTATCTCTCGCCACCTCTGCCCCCTTCCTTTCTAACTTCGTCATCCTCTCACTCTTCCTCCCCCACTCTTCCTTTATCCCTCTCCCTTCCTCTCTCTTCTTCCTCTATCCTTCTTCCTCTATACCTCCCCCTCTCCCTCTCCCTCTCCCCCACTCTTCATCTTCCTCTACCTCTCCCTCTTCCTTTATTCTCCATCTCCATCTCCCTCTTATCCTTCCTCTGCCTTCCCCTCGTCCTCTACCTCTCCCTCTTCCTTTAATCTCCTTCTCCCTCTTCCTTTACATCTCCCTCCCCTTTTTCCCCTTCCTCTTCCTCTACCTTCCCTTCTTCCCCTCCCCATCCTCCTCTCCCCTCTTTCCCTCCGACCACCCGAAGCAAAGACAAAACAAAAGAAAGAGAAACACAGTCACAGCTTGACTTCATTATCCCTCCCATGTTATGCGCCGGTCCCGAGGCCTTGTAATTGATAACACCCGATGACCTTTATTCCCAAGAAAAAAGGGGGTAGTGGGCGTGTAAAAAAGGATCTTAAGGGCGTGGGCCGGCGTCTCGGGGAGCGAGGAGGAGACATGATGACCATCAGAGGCCTTACTGTAGTAGGGGAAAGATCAAAGCATTTTTTTTTCTGCTCAGCAGCTAAGCAGGAGAAGTGACCTGCCAATCGGCAGTTAAAACAAGCGGTATAAAATCTATGAAGCGTCACTAGAACCTTTTTTCGGTTCTATAAGGCAATATCATTCTCGATTTTTCACCATTATCATTATAATTATTGCTACTGTTTTGCTTATCATTATTATTACTATTAACATCATCCTAACTATTACCATTACGATCGTTATCATCACTGACATTATCATTATCATCATCATAACTGTTCTAATCATCATAATCATTATTGCACTTTCATGTCCATGTTGCTTCAACGTTGTCAGAAAATAAAAGTCTTTCCATCAATGCACCACCATATGAAGATGACCTCTATCAGCATCATCACCATTTTAATCAGCCTTAATTATTCATTCAAATTTTCCTCTCAGCCACGACTTAAGAAAACACACACTAAAAAGCCTCGTTACTCAAAGGTCGCCGAGCCGGCCATCAGCTCCACAGAACCACGGTGCAAGAAACAACAAAAAAACATAACTAAAAATATGAAGAAAAATGTGTAAGCACGAGAGGGAAAACGGCCATGAAAGGACTCTCCTAATTGCAGGAACCGCGAGAACAAACAACAACAAAAATGAACAACACGAGGAATGAAAATATATAGAAAAATAACAATCCTGCGAAAGACATTTCTAATTGCAAACAGATACTTGGAGAGGGAGAGGGAGAGGGAGAGGGAGAGGGAGAGGGAGAGGGAGAGGGAGAGGGAGAGGGAGAGGGAGAGGGAGAGGGAGAGGGAGAGGGAGAGAGAGAGAGAGAGAGAGAGAGACGGGAGAGAGAGAGAGAAAGAGGAAGAAAGAGAGAGAAAGAAAGAAAGAGAGAGAGAGAGAGAGAGAGAGAGAGAGAGAGAGAGAGAGAGAGAGAGAGAGAGAGAGAGAGAGAGAGAGAGAGAGAGAGAGAAAGAGAGAAAGAGAGAGAGAGAGAGAGAGAGAGAGAGAGAGAGAGAGAGAGAGAGAGAGAGAGAGAGAGAGAGAGAGAGAGAGAGAGAGACGGGGAGGGAGGGAGGGAGAGAGAACGAAAGAGAGAGAGAGAGAGAGAGAGAGAGAGAGAGAGAGAGAGAGAGAGAGAGAGAGAGAGAGAGAGAGAGAGAGAGAGAGAGAGAGAGAGGGGGGGGAGATGACGAAACAAAAACGGAAAGACAGAACCAGAGAGCCAGAAAGAGATAATGAGAATGGATGTGTTTCCTGGCGTGTGCACTGTCGCTCCAGATCGCCGTCAACACATTTTCTCGAGAGGCAAGCCATCTCAAGACACTTCCCGGCCAGACCCGTTCCTTCGGCAGCACCTTACAAGGAAGTCGGATCCGGAGACCCGGGCTGCGACGGCCAATTAGAAGAACAGTTCGCACACAATCGCACGCGCGCGCGGTGAAGTTTAATATTTATTATAATGATTATCTTGGCAGTTTTATGGAAAGTCTGCAATAGTTGGACGCCATGAACCGATTATGTATCAAGGAGGAGGTCTGAATTGAGCGAGAAAATGCTGACATTTCTCTCTTTCTCTCTCTCTCTCTGTCTATCTCTTTATCTCCCTCTCCCTATCCCTCTCCCTCTCCCTCTCCCTCTCCCTCTCCCTTTCCCTTTCCCTTTCCCTCTCCCTCTCCCTCTCCCCTCTCCCTCCTCATCTCCCGCCATATAAAATCCGAACCTATATACCTTATTCTTTCTTTTTTTCGACAACACCGCAAATGACCCAAGAGAAACTAAAAGAGCAATAGTCGTTCTCAGCTCTCACACAGGGGAGAAAAAGGGGGGTAAATTTACACGCACTCCTAATAGACACCCATAGAAGGGCCGCGAGAGAAACTGGAAAGCTCATCAAAAGCTGGAGTTTGTCGTAAAAACTAAATCATTCATTCTAAAAGTGTAATCTCGCGGTCACTGCCATATATGGCAACGACCTCATCTCTGCAACCTTCTGACTCGCACACACACACACACACTCTCTCTCTCTCTCTCTCTCTCTCTCTCTCTCTCTCTCTCTCTCTCTCTCTCTCTCTCTCTCTCTCTCTCTCTCTCTCTCTCTCTCTCTCTCTCTCTCCATTTCTGTTTCTGTCTGTTTGTTTATGTGTCTGTCTGAGTGGGTGCGTGTCTGTCTGTTTGTGTTGGTATGTATCTGTTCGTTTGTTTTGTCTGTGTCTGTCTCTCCTGTCCTGTCCTGTCCTGTCCTGTCCTGTCCTGTCCTGTCCTGTCCTGTCCTGTCTGTCTCTGAAACTCATTATATTTATCTCCCTTTCTCTCTCCCTGCCCCCTCCCCTTTCCCTCGCCGTCTCTCTCATCCGCTCCATCTCCATCTCCCTCTCCCTCTCCATTACCCTCTCCCTCTCCATTTCCCTATCCCTCACCCTCTCCTTCACCCTCACACCTCATCCTCTCCCTCTCACCCCCCCCCTCACACCTCCCCCTCCCCCTCCCGGCCGATGTGGATTCCATCCCCGTCGCCGAAGTGTCACGGACGAACGGCCTAGGACTCGGTCGGCCAGCGCCTTGACGGACGTTTGAGGAAGAGGAAATGACGGTGGTACTTTCTTTTCTTCTTTTTCCATTTTCTTTTTATCTGTCTTTGCCTGCGTCTTCTTTTTCTCTCTTCTTGCCTGCCTACCTCCCCCAGTCTCATTTTTTATTTTTCTTTCTCTCCCATTTTCTCTCTCTTCCCCTCACCCTGCCTCCTTCCGTCTCTTTCCCTCTCCCACTCCCTCTCCCTCTCCCTCTCCTTCACTTTCTTTTTCTCCCTATCCATCTTCCCCTCCCAATTCCACCACTTCCCCTCTTCTCCCATTTCCTCCCCCCTCTCCCTCCCCCTCCCCCTCCCCCTCCCACCCCTTTCACTTATCTCCCCTTTCCCTTTCCCCTACCCCTCTCCCACCCCCTCCTCCTCCCCCTCCCCCTTCCCCTCCTCCTCCTACCCCTCTTCCCCCTCCCCCTTCCCCTCCTTCTCTTCCTTCCTCTCCCTCTGGATTATGTAGGGTTAGTCTAGGGTGTGGGTACGGCAGGTAGAGGAGGGGAGGGGAGGGGAGGGGAGGGGAGGGGAGGGGAGGAGAGGGTAAAGGTGTTCCCTATGCTAACAAGAGGCGGGGTCGTGGCGTGCAGAGTGATAATGGCTTCCTCGCGTCACTCAGATAAAACCTCGTGCTGTCTTCTAATTACTGACAGATCGGCACGAAATAAGAACGAAAAAAATCATTATCCCTTAATGTCCTTTTGGTCAACTCTTAATCATATTGCAAATGTAGGAGTAACAGCTGATAGCGCTAGATTTTTTGTCCCAGCTGACGGACGGACATCTCAAGTAAGAACATTTAAAAGAAGGATTGTTATTGTCTTCCAGTTTAATTTTCTGGCATCTTCAACACCCTCAGGTAACATCGGACTTATGACACTACTACTGATGTAACACAATCCTTTCCCTTGAACAACCAGCGAACAGAACACCAGTGCCAGTCCGCATAACACCAAACCGTCCACATAACAAATCTCAGTCCACATCGCAAACAAAGCTAGTCCACATAACAGACCCCGTCCACATAGCACCTAACCCCGTCCACATCGCAAACCAATCCAGTCAGCAGCAGCGAGCGCTCGAAAAGCGATCCCAGCCGAAGGAACCTTCACCTATCTCCGTCGTGGCCGAGGCTGGCCCGCTCCCCGTCGGCAAGGAGATCCGCTGCCTTATATGGCCGACGGATCCTACCTTGAGAGCAATGCAGTCCTCCTTCCATCTTTTACTGAATGAAAACTTAATTTATCTTTCCCCCCCATGGTCTCCATCTCATCTGTTCTCCATCTCTATCACACTTCCCTTTTTCTCTCTCCTTCTTCTCTTTCTCTTTCTCTTTCTCTATCTCTTTTCTTTCTTTCGTTCTCTCTCTCTCTCTCTCTCTCTCTCTCTCTCTCTCTCTCTCTCTCTCTCTCTCTCTCTCTCTCTCTCTCTCTCTCTCTCTCTCTCTCCCTCTCCCTCTTTCACATACACTCTCTCCTTCCCCTTCACCCTCTTTGTTCTCCTCCCTTTCTGTCTTTTAACCCTCTCTTCTTCCTCCTTCCCCCCCCCCCCCATCTCCTTCCTCCCATTCCTCCTCCACTCTCCCCCCTCTCTCCTCTCTCCTCTCTCCTCCTCCCCCCTCTCCTCTCATCTCATTCTTCTCCTCCCGTCTCCTCCCTTCCCCGCGGCTCTCTCGTACGCACGGTCGACTATTAAATCTCGGTTGTAACTTTTTTTTCTGTATCTTCGCGAGCTACGCCTCTTCCTCTCGCCAAAACAGGATGATTTATTGCTTCTCATTTGACAGAATCTAGAGATATGCATATATTTACGTCTGTTTTGTAAACGCTTATTGATATTGTGTAATCTAGTCGGCTATACAAATATATTAGTTCATGTTAGTTTATGACTGTGTCTTCAACATTCAAGCTAGTTATGAGCGAATATAGTATAATGTAAATTGCGCATATATTCAAGCAACTCAATTGCGAGTAGCCTTAGCAGAACGTAAATTGCACACAATCAACTGAGACTTCAACACTTTAACACTCCCTTCTCCTGCCCTCTCCTCCCTCTACTTTCTTCTTTCTTCCTCATTTGCCTTCCCCTGCTCTCCCCCTTCCTCTTCATATTCCTTTTCCTTTTCATCTTTCTCTTTCTCTTTCTCTCTTTCTCTCTCTCTCCCTCTCTTTCTCTCTCCCTCTCTTTCTCTCTCTTTCTCTCTCTCTTTCTCTTTCTCTTTCTCTCTTTCTCTCTCTCCCTCTCCCTCTCCCTCTCCCTCTCCCTCTCCCTCTCCCTCTCTCTCCCTCTCCCTCTCCCTCTCCCTCTCCCTCTCCCACTCACTCTCACTCCCTCTCTCACTCCCCCTCCCACTCCCACTCCCACTCCCACTCCCTCTCCCACTCCCTCTCACTCTTCGAAAGCGAAGTCGAGTCGCGTAGAAGGGTAGATCACACCAAAATAAAATTCCCAGCGCCGTGTCATCTCTCTCTCGCCGCCGACCGGCCAGCTGATCATGCAAAACACTGATAGCAACTTCTTTCGTCCGCTTCAAAGAGCGCCGCCTGGCTTGTACTCTTCTTGTTGTTTGTTGTTGTTGTCTCTTTCCTCTGACCTCTTCGACCACGAGGACTATTTATGGGTGTACTAACCCCTCTCCCCATCCCCCTTCCCCATCGTACACACCACCTAGACACCCACCCACAATACTTACCCACTCTAGCACCAGCCCACCCACCCAACAACTCGCCCATTTTAGCACCCACCCACCCACCCATCCTACCCACCGCAGAAAAAAAGAAGATAAAATAAGGTTTAAGGAGACAAGATCCAAGATAAATATGGTGATACTTAAAAGACATCCAAGACCCAAAAGCAGACGAGCAGGCGCCACCGTTGTCCCAAGCAGGTCGCAAGCAGTCGCTAATAGTCGCTAAGAGTCACGAGGAGGCAATAAAACAAGCACAAATGACGCAGTCTTGGTCACGACGATGGTCACTCAAAGCATAACACAAGCACTCCAGGTACATTCACACTCAGAGGTCATCTGATATGAATCAGACACGTGACATTCACAAAAAAGTCGTATACAAATTTGCAACCTAACACACAGCCCCGTCATCTCACACAAACACGTATAATAAAAGTCACGAGCCAATACCAAATACCAAAGTGAAATATATAATACATGAAATCCCGTTTCTGAATTCACAATGAACAAATAAAATAAACAAAAAACAGACTAAGAACAAGAATCAAATAACAACCAAAAGAGAAGCACCAACGAATAAACAAGCAAACAACAAATCAGAAGAAAAAAAAGCATCAAAGGCCGAACAAAGGACAAGCACACAATATCCTTCCCGCACAAGCTCCTTGCAATGGCTCCCACGTCGCCGCTCCGTCCACACGCCCCGAGGGAAATGCAGCTTGAGGATACGGTGGAATGTCCTTCGCTGTCAGACCAAAATTATTCATGCCATGGGAGCGAAAGTCTAGCGGCGGCGGCGGCGGCGTCCTGCGTGCGTTTGGAATGTATAATGAAGGCGTGTGCTTGCGAGTTGCACATCACAGGCGCTGCTGCAAGCCCTCTCATTTCATAATGATTCGGAATGTTCGAATTCTTTCAGCGCCGACCTTCGCATAACCTTAATAGTAAAATAAAACCCGAGCAAAGAACGTCTAAGATATAAGACCAGCACACCCACATATAACAACCCACATACCCTCATATAAAACCGCATACCCTCATATACACATGATATAACACGATAGTATAATATAAGAAACATATAAGGTAAATGCTCCGAAGTCCACATGTCGGGGCACACGGGCGGAAACACAGGGTCAAGGAGAACAAGGTGTGCGATCCTGCAACGCGTGCTCGCCGCTCGAGGTGTTACTTGACCTTAGCCGAGTAACAGGAGCATATGCATGGATGTGTGTGTGTGTGTGTGTGTGTGTGTGTGTGTGTGTGTGTGTGTGTGTGTGTGTGTGTGTGTGTGTGTGTGTGTGTGTGTGTGTGTGTGTGTGTGTACACGTGCGCATATTAAAAATGAGAATATACATAAAAAAAGTAAATAAAGGTCACAATTAAATAATGACGACCATTAAAGCTCACCCGTAAACGGACCAGTTCACACAACGCCGTTGGCAAGCTGGGATCCTGCCCACTTTCATAATTAGCACTTAACAGCTGCTTCAAGTGTGCTCATTTCTAACAAGCTTTAGGATTGGGTAACCAGCAAAAAAACAAAGATCAAATAAGCAAATGTATAAACACAGCATTTAGTAAATGAACACTGCATAAATAAACACATATAAACGAATGAAAAATACTACACAATTAATAACTGCTTAAGATCAAAATAAACATACAAGAAATTAAAAAAAACAGTCCGTCACACATCAACACACTTCATACTTCATTCCTTCATGGATAATAACACATATAACAACACTCCTGCAGACTAATTTCTTATCCGACCTCGATTCTTAAGTCCCTAATCTCAAAGGTCATTATGGTGAGGATAACCTATGTTACCTCATCCTTTTGAGATGTAAGAAACCACTTGTCTCATTGTTGCAAATCATTGTGGCAAATCTTAAAGAGGTATGAATGTTGCATGAATAATACCCAACCTTCTGGAATTATTCATTCTCACAAAAAAGTATGAATGTTGAATGAATAAACCCTTACCTTGTGGAATTATTCATTCTTATTCATACCTCTTCCTGTATCCCTTTCTCTCAACCTCGGTGCCGCAACTGAAACCGAGGGATTTTAAGGACCCGAGAAATCTTAGAAGAAGCCACATTTTAATTAAATGCCTCATAATTACCTGAGCCTCATACCTTTTAGTTGAATACCTCATACCTCATAGTCTCATACATAAGCCTCATACCTCTTACTTCATACTCTCATAACTTCGAACAATGTAAAAGCCACGGTCATGAGCGATATTTGCATTTATTCATAGCTTTGCATGACCTGCTTTTATTACAGGACAATGTGCTTGCCTTATACTCGATAAAAGTTATTTTAGATACACATTTTATTACGTATGAATGGGGAATGTGAGGGGGTTTATTCCCGTTCTATTTTATCGACGCATTCATAAATTTCAGAATTTATGTAAAATATGTATAAATAATAATGCTTTTAGTATTCTTTTTCTAAGTATAAGATACAATTGAAAAATACTGATTCAACATATGTACGAAAAATATGATCATGGAAAATAAACAAATCCTGGCATATTTCTCTTTCTTTCTTTGCTTTCTCAGCTTTTCCTTCATCGTTCATTACCTGCCTCTTCTTCTTCCTGTATACATCCTTCATTTCTTAATTCACTCTCTTCACCAAGCCCTATACCACAACAATGGGCCGGAAGCCTTACGTGAGGCGATCGGAAACCACACACGCACCCCAAACGCACACACTTACATGCACACACAGACACAAATATACTAAAACAAATAGATAAAATAGACATGGAGACCTATACACATAGACATATACATACACATACGCAAACACATATTCAGACACAAACTAACACACAACAGCGCATGCAAGCATACACATATAGAGGCAAACTCACACACAAACATAAACACACATAAATCACGCTTATATAGGCAAAAAGGCACACACACATTCACAAATAGACACACAATATATGCATACTGAATTATACACTTACATACGATACGCACACATATAAAAAACACACACTCATGCACAAATATATGCATAAATACAAAACAAAAATCAACATACACACATCACAAATGCATGCATATACACAAGCACAAACGCATGCACACATACGTGCACACACAAGCACAAACAAATACACACATATATTCTCTCTCTCTCTCTCTCTCTCTCTCTCTCTCTCTCTCTCTCTCTCTCTCTCTCTCTCTCTCTCTCTCTCTCTCTCTCTTTCTTTCTCTCTCTCTCTCTCTCTCTCTCTCTCTCTCTCTCTCTCTATGAAATAGAAAACTAACACGTTTCTTGTTTTTTTTCACGGTGACTCTTAGATACTCTTTATCAAATGACACTTTGTAACTTCCCCCTTGTAACAAAAGAACGGCGAAGATGCAACAAATTCGTACAGTCTCGTTGCAAAGAAACTGCTACAGATGGAACGGTGTCGCAGCCATCTTTTCCCACACTGCACAAGCCTAGGAGGCCACGTTCCGATTCCCTGCATGAACCTCATCTTCACAGCCTCATGACTCACCTTCGTCCTCCTCCTTGATAATTGTGATGACGGGCCACGGGATGAGCCCGTACTTGAGCTGCATCTCGCAAATCCTCACCATGATGCCTCACCAGCGCCCAGCCACGGAGCAGGTCTTCAAACACACGCACCTCGGCTCACGAACACTAGACACGGGCGTGAAGCGAGAGGCGGACTCGCTACCACGCACGCGAATCGCCGACTGGGACAAGCACAACAGGAGCACTCGTGAAACGCCCGGGGTGACTGTTTCCTGCGGCAGATGGGACTCGCCGGATGGCGCTGAGAGGGGATGGAGAGGGGCTGCTGGTGGCACATCGACAGCGGCACTACTGGCAGGTGAGCACCGCCGACACCTAGACGACCTCCGGCGACCTTGTCCCGGGCCGCTGCCGCCACCGAGGTCAGCGAGTAACTCATTCAATCACGTAGTAGTAAACACACCATTCAAACTCCTCTTTTTATTGGCGTCATCGTTAGCTCTACAGCCTCAGACAATAGGGTAAATTTCCCATCATTAAATCAAATAAAAAATGAAGATTCCTTTCCTAGTCCTTCGTGGTTTTATAACCCTTCCTCATTGTGTATCTGTACAAGCTAAAGAAAAATATACCCACAAACACAAGAACAAAAAAATACCACCCACACACCTCCCCTCCCCGGCGCCTCGCATGGAAAGCTCTCGCCCGTGGCACCGACGAGAGCCAAAACTCTCGGGCCGCCGGTGAATGTCTTCCGGAGATGACCATATGCGGAGCGACTTGACCCCCACCCGTCTCCTCAGGGTCACCCGATACTCTTGATCTAGTCTGGCTGCTGTGCTTCTTGGCTTCTTCCTTTTTAACTGTGCAATGCCTTTTGTTTACTTCTTTCGGGCTGGACATCCCTCTCTCTCCTTTCCCCAAAAACTGCCTTCTCCATCCCCTGTGCCTTGTGTCTGCTTACCTTTCGACACCCTATTATTGCTCAACTCTTCGTTTGTCTGTTCAATAATATAGTTTTCTCTCTATTTATATTTCTTTGTCTGTCTCTGCCTCTGTCTATTGCTCATTTTCTCTCGCTGTGTGTGTGTGTGTGTGTGTGTGTGTGTGTGTGTGTGTGTGTGTGTGTGTGTGTGTGTGTGTGTGTGTGTGTGTGTGTGCGTGTGTGTGTGTGTGTGTGTGTGTGTGTGTGTGTGTGTGTGTGTGTGTGTGTGTGTGTGTGTGTGTGTGTGTGTGTGTGTGTGTGTGTGTATCTGCGTGTGGGGGAGGGGGAGCTCGCGCGCGTGTGTGTGCACATACAAATATCTCTGTACCAAACAACCTTTTCCTCTCACACAACGTTCCTCTCGGCGCAAAAAAAATAGTATCTACCACAAGTACCTTTCTCCGCCATCTGTGTTTATTCGTTTTTATCTCTCTCGGTATACCCTCGATATCTGCATTTGCGGCGCCTGGCTTGCATCACGGCTTGGCAACACGAAGGAGGCTCTCCGAGACACCTAATTGTCCGATCTCAGGTTTAAGGGATAGGGGGAGAAGTGGATGGTTTAAGGAATAGGGAAAGAGGTGGATAGTTTAAGGGATAGGGGGAGAAGTGGATGGTTTAAGGAATAGGGAAAGAGGTGGATAGTTTAAGGGAGAGGGAGAGAGGGGGTGGTTTAAGGGAGAGGGAGAGAGGGGGTGGTTTAAGGGAAGGGGATAGAATGGGGTGATTTAAGGGATAAGGAGAGAGGTGGATGGTTTAAGGGAAAGGGAGAGAGGTGGACAGTTTAAGGGATAGCCAGACAGGTGAATGGTTTTAAGGAAAGGTAAAGATGTGTATAGTTTAAGAGATAGAATAAGAGATTGATGGTTCAAAGAATAGGGAAAGAAGTGGACCGTTTAAGGGAACAGGGAGAGAGGCGGATATATCAAGGGATAGACAGAGGTGGATGGTTTCGTGGAGACTCCAGCCAACTAAAAGGAACTGAAGTCAATGCACAAATGAGCGCTTAAGAGGCTGTAAACGAACTGTCACTGATAACACTCATTCCCATTCACAGGTCCTCGTGTTTTCTACAGGGAATAAAATATAGGAAGCACAAATACTATAACAGAGAAAGGAATAACAAAAGACATGTGTGTGGTCCCTACGGAAGACGTGAGAATAATGCAACGCTCATGGCAACGATCAAATGATATGACTGTCATGAATAATACATTTTCGTTCTGATTTCAAATTGAACAGCCAGAACGCACACTCGCCGACGTGCACAAACACCAGGCTTTTAATCCTGTGTTTTATGAGGCTGACTATCATGGCAGCTGGACAAGTGAGAAATGACATTCATTTGGCCGTATAATCCTTGATTTTGGCGATTCTAAAGCACAAGAGACGTTTTCATAAACAACTACAATTTTACGTCTACGTTTTAAAAAGTCGTCTCAAGTGCGCAAAACCACTGTGCATTGGAACGCATAAAAGGCACAATCATCACCATAAACTCCTCTTCCCGTCCTTCTCTCCATCCCCCCCCTGTCCTCCTTCTCTCCTACTCCCTTCTCCTCCTTCTCTCTCCCTTTCTTCCCTCTTCCCCCTCCCTTCTTCTCCCTCTCTCCCCCTCCCTTCTCCTCCTTCTCTCCCCCTCCTTCTCTCTCCCTCCCTTCTCCTCCTCCTCCCTTCAACTCCTTCTCTCCTTCCCCCTCCCTTACCCACTCTACCACGGTGACTATGCAAGAAAGAGTGTGGTTAGAGTGGTGTTCATTACCTCCCCCCCCACCCTCTACCGTCCATGCTCCCTGCCATCCACACCCGATCTCTTCCCACTCACCCATCCACCCTTAATACCCCCTCCCCCTCCTCCACCCCCTCCCATCCACTCTCCCTTCGGCCACCCCCCACGAGTACCGGCAAGGTCACCTCCAAGACGGCAACGAGGCCTCCCTCCTGCTTCGTCTCCTCCCTATCCCCTTCCCCTTCTCCTTCTCCATTCAATTATTTTCTTTCTTTCTTTGTCTTCCCTTCCCCTTCCCCTTCCCCTTCCCCTTCTCTCCCATTCCTCTCCTCTCCTCTCCTCTCTCCTCTCCCTCTCCCTCTCCTCTTCTCTTCTCTTCTCTTCTCTTCTCTTCTCTTCTCTTCTCTTCTCTTCTCTTCTCTTCTCTCCTCTTCTCTTCTCTTCTCTTCTCTTCTCTTCTCTTCTCTTCTCTTCTCTTCTCCTCTCCTCTCCTCTCTTCTCTTCTCTTCTCTTCTCTCCTCTTCTCTCCTCTCCTCTCTTCTCCTCTTCTCTCCTCTCTTCTCTTCTCTCTTCTCTCTTCTCTCTTCTCTCTTCTCTCTTCTCTCCTCTCCTCCTCTCTCCTCCATCCTCCATCCTCTCTCCTCTCTCCTCTCTCCTCTCTCCTCCCTCCTCCCTCTTCTCTCCTCTCCTCTTTCCTCCTCTCCTCTCCCCTCCTCTCCCGTACCCACCCCTCTCCCTTCCCCCTTCCCCCTTCCCCTGACGACTGCTCGGTGTGCAAACCCTCGATACACTGTTGCTGTCCTGCGCTGCCGGTCCTTCCGCTCCCTCATTATCTCTACCTCGAAGGGTATTCCTACCTGCGACAGATCCTAACAGGACGCCACAATAATCCTCGAGTCTGCCACATTCACCAAGACCGAGTCCTTCCAAGTCCTATGTCCTTCCACGTCCTATCCGAGGAAGCGCTGTAAACCTACACATGCTTTACGACTT
>BOPN01001086.1:325000-335000 GCA_017312705.2 Penaeus japonicus
TCTTCTTCTCCTCCTCCTTTCTTTCCATATTGTCTAATTTTTATCTCCTCATCTTTAATTCTTTCTTCCTTCACCTTTCTTTACGCATCGGATTTTTCCCAATTTACTTCCGAGTTGCTTTCTGTCATATCAAGCAAGCAACTTCACCTCAAATTAAGCTTAAGGCACCGGTCTCCCCATGAAATAGGCTCGTGCCGCCAATTACGCTACAAGTGTTCACCGCGGCGCCGCCAGTCTGGCCAGGTGTGTTCATCTCTTTACAGATGTTCAGACGCTCAACGTATTAAGAATAAAAAAAGAGACAACTTCACATCCAGTAAAATCCGTCAAGTCAAAGTGTCTACCATAAGAGGTTTCATTATCCTAAAAGGTTCCATGTTGAAGTCTTTCTTAATGCGAAAGAAAGTCGAAAATAATAACCGTAATGATCGCCTGCACTAAACCTTCCACGGCCACGCCATGAGAGTATGAATGTGCTGCTCTGAAGCGTGGAAATATCCTCAGCTCTGGCTCAGCTGCGCCGAAGCCACCTCCCTCCTGCCTCCCCATCCCCTCATTCTCCTCCTCCTCCTTCCCCTCCAGTCTAGCTCAGCACCTTCCCCTCCTCAACGCCACCTCTCTTCATTTTCGCCTCCCCCCCTCCTTCTCTTCTTCTTCTTCCTCTGTCTCTTCCTTTTCCTCCTCCTCCTCCTCATCATCATCATCATCATTCTCCTCTCCTCCTTCTTCTCCCCCTCCTCCCCTTCTTCTCCCTCCGCCTCCTCCTCTCCCCATTCTCTTCTTCCAGATGACTAGCAAGAGGGTGGTATCCTTAAAATGGAGAATCGATTGCTTTTATGTCAGTTATTATAAACCAGTTGGTACACCATCATATGTTTAGAAATATAATTGTAATTACCACAGACGATTAATACCAAAATATCTAAAGAAGAAATACAAAAACACGGAACAAAATTACATATACCGGAGCCTAACACACCTCGCCTAAGAAACATCAATCAAACTGCTGATCAAGCAACGTATGATATGCAAATCAGGCAATCACTACCCAATGCCCCCACCCCCACCCCCACCCCACCCACCCCTGGCCGCATTTGAAATCACCCGCAAAAATAACCCTCGCAACTAGGGTAGATCGGACGAGCAGGTCGAGAACAGGTCAAACAGGTCACTCCAGGCAGGTGCGGGCGGCCGGGGCGGGGACGTCGGGGTACCGTCTCTCGCCTGGGAACTCGGACCTGTAGCGTGGGAACCTGCGTGTTGGGTTAAGCCCCGGCTCTCTCTCTCTCTCTCTCTCTCTCTCTCTCTCTCTCTCTCTCTCTCTCTCTCTCTCTCTCTCTCTCTCTCTCTCTCTCTCTCTCTCTCTCTTTCCTCCTAAGAAAAAAATATTTCCATCCTTCTCCTTCTCTCTTCATCATCATCCTAATCCTGACTATATCCTCTTGCAGCTTCTGAACTCCCTTTTCTTCCCAACGTTTGCTTTCTATAGGGAACGACTCTCTCTCTCTCTCTCTCTCTCTCTCTCTCTCTCTCTCTCTCTCTCTCTCCTAATCAATAAAACACCCTTTTCTGCCTAATGTTTCTTTTCCACACGTCTAGGCGTTCCTTACATCGTCCTAAATATCCGTTTCCCAATCCTTGTCCTTCTCCTCACCCACTACTCCGCTCATCTACTTAACTCTCCCATTATTTCTTACGTTTGCTTTCTACACGTCTCTTTGGACAACGGCTCGTTCTCTCCTCCTAATTATTAGTTTCATATCTCCCTTTCCTTTCTCCTTCTCCTCTCTTCCCCTATTCTTTATATCTTTATCTTTTCTACAGGTCTCCACGAACTCTGAGGGCGACAACGAGGACAAGGTGGAGACGATGAGGGCTGTCGTCGGGATGGAACGTCTGTCACCCCGAAATTTTTCCGAATCACTTTTTTTATTATGGATTATTTTCCTCTTGTAACTGATCTGCTATTGTTTTCTTTTCTTTATCTATTCTGCTATATCTAACTCTACGGTAATCCTACACCCCCCAAACCTCACGAAGGAGATACACGAATCCAGTACACATAGCGCGCCCATTTTTTACAGCTCGTGTCTACCGCAGCAGAAAGTTACAGCGTGGGATAATGACATTAGACCCATTCGTGACTCAACTCAGGTAGTGCAAGAGGACACCAGCCAGAATTCCCACTATACGCAACCCGAGCTAGTCTAATGTTTGGACACCGGTCATAATGGCACAATACAACCGTTACAGAGTATGTGTTCATTGCGGCCGGGATGACCACACTGAACACAATAACCGCAGAAAAGGGCAGAGTGAATTTGTACGGTCATCATGATTTTTAACAGTGTTGGTCGCTCCAGGTTCATACGATAACAAAATAATTAAGTTAATATTGATTTCGTATTATTAAGTGCTCCCCCTCTCTCTTTCATTCCCTCTCCTTCCCCTTCTATTCCCCTTCCCACTCTCCCTCTTCCTTCTCCCCCTCCTCTCCCTCTCTCTCCTCTTCTCCTCCCCACTCTCTCTCCTTTTACCCCTCTCAACCACACACACACCGCACTTATCACACACTACCCTTTCAAAAGAAAAAAAATCCAGTCACCCAAATTCCACACTCTAAGACCCGAAAACCCTGATTTAAATCACTCCCCCCCCCCCCCAAGACCCCTGACACCAGCATCCATCAACGGTATTCCATCCTCTTGTAATTGCCATCCAACCCTGACTTTATCTCTTAATAACCGCCATACGAGAGAAGGAAGAGTCAAAGGTGAGAAGTAAAGGAGGAGGGGGTGGGGTGGGGGTGGAGGAGGGGGGTTGGTAGGTGGAAGCGTAAACAACAAGAAAGACACGTTGAGCATCTGGTTGGAATTACCTCATCGAAGTAGTTAACACCCTGTCGCCATTACCCATTAACTACAGAACCACCGATAAGAGTAATTATCGGTTAATTACATGTTACGTTTGGGATACTTAATCATATGATGTTCTCTCTGTTATTTAGAATACATTATGATAAGTATCCGATGCCTTTTTTATATCAACAGGTAAACGATATTATTCTAAGATTTAAAAACAAAAACGTAAATGCATAGTGTATATGTATATTAACCAGATATCATAAGCCTATCAGGAGGAAAGACATTTAAAGGCCTTCTTGCTAAAATAAATAAGTAAATAAATAAATAAATAATAAATAAATAAATAACCCCAAAAATAAAAAAGAGAGATTACTGCTTTTTGATAAACTCGAACTCCCCGGTTCTGTCTTCTGCCTTAACCCACCAGTTTTTATAAGCACAATGGAGGGCCAAGGAGAGACTACCGCAGGTAATAATCATCTGCGTAATGCTTTATTATAACCACTGCTTCGGCCCCGTTACTTTCCCTTTCATAATGGCGGTCACAATTATCTTCAAGGCACTACGTTCAAACGGACCGGACCCTCTCTTCTCCCTTGCTGCGCCTTCTCCCTTCTCTCTCTCTCTCTCTCTCTCTCTCTCTCTCTCTCTCTCTCTCTCTCTCTCTCTCTCTCTCTCTCTCTCTTTCTCTCTCTCTCTCTCTTTCTTTCTATCTCTCTCTCTCTCTCTCTCTCTCTCTCTCTCTCTCTCTCTCTCTCTCTCTCTCTCTCTCTCTCTCCCTCTCCCTCTCCCTCTCCCTCTCCCTCTCCCTCTCCCTCTCCCTTTCCCTCTCCCTCCCCACACCTTTAAGTGCACAGACAAATGCCGGTATGCAGATATATACAACGCAACGGTATAATTTCACTCACGCACACATAAACGTATACCGATTCTCCCTAACTATACTCTCTTTTCTTCTTTTACTTTTTTTAGTGTTCTTTTCTTAAACTACTCCTTCTCTTTGCTTCTAATCCCACACTTCCCTTCGTTTAACTTTGCTTTTTCTTATTGCCATTTTTTACACTTTCGTCCAATCTTCAAGACGCTTCCCTAACTCGGCCATCTCATTTCGTGTTCCAATATGCTTTCTCCTTCCCTCGACCTCCTCACCCAGTCTTTGTTGTTGTTTTTTTTTATCTCCAACAAAGTTCTACAGTAAAGAAAAGAAAAATCCCCATCTCATTTCCAGTATTCAAGTATTCCGCTAAGGTTAACTTTCATTAAAGTTTAATTAACCAAAACAAGAACAAGAGAAATTTACAAAAAGGAAAAAAAAGAAAAAAAAAGAAAAATGAAAATATTACATGAATAAAACCCATTCATCTCAGGTTTAATTAACACGTCTAATATCAATCGTAATTTACAAACAGAAGAGAAGACGAAAATATTGCATGAATAAAACCAATTTATCTAAAGTGGAATTAATCAAACCAACATCCGAGGTTAATTTACAAAAGGGGGGGGGGGGGGCTCAGAAAATATTGCATGAATAAAACTAATTCGTCGACTTCATCAAACGCCCCGACGACAGATAATTGTTCTCACGCCTCGTCATATTTCTGAATTAATTACCTGTAATCTCGGTACTATATTTGCGCTATTCCTTCTTCCTTCTTTCTCTTCCTCTCCATGCTCTCTCTCTTAATCTGGCAGCTCTGGCTACTCTATCTACTCTATTCCTTCTCCCTCTCTCTCTCTCTCTTCCTCTATACTACACTTTCCTCCTCATTCTTTATCTTGGTATTCTGTCTACTCTGTACTTCACAACGGCGTCTGTTTTTTCCGTTTTGATAGATATATATATACAGATGAACACAGATATAGACAGATACATAGCTAAATCGATAGACAGCTTGACAGATAAGTAGAGAGACAGACAGATAGAAACATAGACAGTTATACAGACAGACAGACAGACGTTAAGACGAACAAACAGATATAAACGCATCTATCTCATTCTTAAACATCAAAGCCGTAGCAATACACATCTTAAAATGATCTACGTCTCCAATCACCTAAGAGTTAACTCCAATAAACACCGGACATAAACTAAGCTAAATACTGCAGTCATGATATCCCCCTTGAATTACTAAGCCATGCTATATCCGCCTCTGTTGATAACGTACAAATCCCATTCATAAATATTCCCCTTCTCTAAAGTAATAGTAATAGTATGGGATTAGTCGTAATGGTAAAACTGTGGTTTAAGTAATAATGTCAGTAGTAACGGTGGTGGTGGTGGTGGTGACGATGATGGTGATGGAGACGATGAAGATGATGATGATGATTATGATGATGATGATGATGATGATAACAATACTAATAATAATGGTAATAATAATAATAATAGTGATGATGATAGAAAAATAAATATAACAATTAAAATTACGCCCACCTAGCACAAAACCGCCCACCAACCCATTACCAGGATAGCCTTCCCACCTAGCTGCCTAGTCTCGCCCGCTATGCAGTACTGCGGCAAGCAAGCAGCGCGCCATAAACCTGAGTTATGCTGAGTTATGCTGACAAATAAACTAAAGGTTTCTCGCGCGCGCCTTGCCTTCTGCGTTCATAATTTACTCTCTCTCACCTGGCGCGGTCCCACTCATTAACACAGGTCCTGGCGCGAGTAAAGGAGATAGTGCCGTATTTCTTTTTCTTTCGTCATTCTTATCTGACCGACGCTGCTGTTGCATAGAGAGGGACCTTCACTGAACAATTAATAATCTGTGAATGCTATGCTGATTTCACTGTGCATATTTATGTGGAAGGCGTGACCGTTCGCATATTGATGATCCAATGCAAGTAATTAATGTCAACTATATTTATTCAAATCATATATCGATCCCAGGATATAAATATTAACTTAAATAAACCTAAATGTGGTTTTGGGGAATCAGAGTATTTTCCTTTCTATTATTTTCAATTATAGTATCTTACATTTCAAATCTATCAAAAAAGAAATTACTGGAAAATATAGAAAGTTAATATCAGATTCAAGATACGGATTAAATCGACGTAATAAAAAGTAAATTTATTCAAAACGCTATCTTCTCTCTCTTTCTTCTCCCCCCCCCCCTCACCCCGCCTCTCCATCTCCCTCCCCCTCTCCCTCCCTTCTCTCCACCCTCAACCAGTCAAAAACCGAAAATTTACGCCGACATAATAATCCTCAGTAATAACGGCGCCACTATTGATGAGGGCGACTCTCCGACCCCTCAATCCCTCCCCCTCCCCTCCCCTCCCCTCCCCTCCCCTCCCCTCCCCTCCCTTCCCCTCAATCCCTCCCCTCATCTCCCTTCCCCTCCCCTCCATTTCTTCCTCTTCCCCCCTTCCTCCTTGCCCTTCATCACACCCCATGGCAGGAGGGCGTGGGAGCGAAGAGGGGGAAGTCGCGAAGATGGAGAGGGGAGGAGAGAGGTAAATGAGGGGATGAAGGAGAGATGGGGATAGGTGGGAGGGGGAGGTGTTACGAAGAGCGTATGTTATTGAACTTTCTCTCTCTCTCTCTCTCTCTCTCTCTCTCTCTCTCTCTCTCTCTCTCCCTCTCTCTCTCTCTCTCTCTCTCTCTCTCTCTCTCTCTCTCTCTAATTGTTACCTTTTTTCACATCAATCACCTACTATCCATCATCAACACTTTCTATTCCCTTTCTCTTTTATTCGAATTGAATTGCTGTCTTCCTGTTTATCGCTACTCCTCCTTTTCTTCAACACCGACCTTCCTCTTCATCCTCCCTGCTCCATTTCCTGTGACTATATTTAACTACTATAACCATATCTAGGCAATATTCCTTCACACTTTCGTGCAATTTTTACTATATTTAAAATCTTAATTTATCCATTTTTTCATTTCATCGACATGCGATATTTTCTCTGCTATATCTGCTTATATCAATCGATCTCCTATATATATGTTTCCTATATCCATCTACCTATCTATATCAATCTATCTCCTATCTATCTCGTATATCTCCCATTTATCGCCGTATTCCATTTTCACCTCGTAACCACTTCTCTCTTTGGTCGTTATTCCTCTTCCTTCCTCTCTATTCTATCAGTCCTCATTCTATCTACCAACCACGCCCTCTTTTGGTAGTTGGTCCTTAGCCTTCACGCCCCCTCCACCCCCCCCCCTCACACCTACCCACCCTGCTTAAGTAATTTAGTATCCATCATAAATTAAGAAAAAAAAACTATGTATTCTTTATTTCTTTCCATAAAACAACGGATATAACAATACTCCCAGACGCAGATGATTCCAAAATATTATATAAAGAAATTTCCACTTTTTCCCCTGTCTACCCCCCCCCCCCTCCACCGCTTATAAACCTTTCCTCGATTCCATCCGCCATTTCTCTACTTTTAAAAATCACCTTTCGTGTAATTACCACCCTCATCATCCTCTTTTCGCGTAATTATACAATTAATATTATTTATTTCCGTCCTTTTTTCGCATAATTATAAATCTAATCTTATTTCTCTCCCTATTACCTTTTATTGCGCATCATCATCACTTTTTATATTTACAATCATTTCCACACCGTTATCATCTCTCGATTACATCACCGCTGTTATTTTCTCAGCTATTATCATCTCATTAAACGTTCTTCTTTTCTGAACTTTGGAACAAAAAGGTGGAAACAAACAAAAACCTATTCCCTTGTAAGAAGTGAAATGCATCAAGACATGACAGAGGGAGGGAGGGAGGGAGGGAGGGAGGGAGGGAGGGAGGGAGAGAGAGAGAGAGAGAGAGAGAGAGAGAGAGAGAGAGAGAGAGAGAGAGAGAGAGAGAGAGAGAGAGAGAGAGAGAGAGAGAGAGAGAGAGAGAGAGAGAGAGACAGAGAGAGAGAGACTGAGAGAGAGAGAGAGGGAGAGAGAGAAGCAGATGAGTATCTGATCGGAATTTTATCCACACTTAAAAGCCAGATCCCACTGGAGTGCCTTAACTCATGCCATAAAAATATCTTAATTTCACTCTTGCAACAACTCGTCCAGCGGGGAGGAGGACTTCAAGGAGATTCAGATTCTACTTAAAGACCCAAAGGCGGAATAGGAAAAAGAGGAGTGGGGTAAGACGATAAAAAGGAAATGAGATAAAACAAAATAAATAAAGTAGTTGACTAAAAATACAAAATGAGTATGAGTCGAAATAACAAAAAAAGAATGACAACAATACCGAAAATATATAAAAACAAAATTAAGATAAGAACAGAATGGAACAACAAAGTAAATACAATAAAAGAACCGAAAGCTGGAAAAAAAACCACAAAACACGAAAGTAAAAAAAGAAATGGAAGAAACAAAAAGTGAAAAAGGGGAAAAATGGAGAGGAAAACAGCGAGAGAGGAAGAAGGAAACTGAAGGGAATAAGCGTGGAAAAATAATGAATCTAAAGAGATAAATAGATAAACGAATAAATGGCAAAAAGGGGAGGAGGGAGGAGAAAAGGAGGGGAAAAGCCAAAGTGAAGAAACACAAGGAGACCGAAGACAGAAGCGTAGAACGATAAATATGAATAAATAAAAGGATAAAAAAAGAGATAAATAAATAAACATATGATTTTTAAAAAAAATAAAAAGGGAAAAAAGTGAAAGACAGAAAAAAAAAGACAAATCAAGGAGACAAGAAGAGTGAAGCGTAAAGCAAATAAGAAAAAAAGAATAAAGAAATATACAAATAAAGAAAACGATAAAAATATCGAATTAAGACGAGAAGAAAAGTGAACAAAGACGGGAACATATAGAGAGCAAAGAGAAAGACGGAAAACCAAGGAGACAAGAAGAGTGAAATAACAAAAAAAAATATATATATATATAAAAAAATAAAATAAAATAAACAAATGTAAATAAACAAATGATAAATGTAGCGAATTAAGACGAGAAGGAAAGCGAAGAACGAGGGGAAAAGCAGAGAGCAAACAGAGAAGGGGCAAACCAAGGAGACTGAAGGGTGTAGCGGCGTTTTCCTTGGCAGCCGCCTTGTTTGCATGGGAGAGGCTGTGTAAGTTCTCCCAAAATACGGGCACCGACAAACACGTGTGTGCTTCGTAAATACAATAATACCTCGGTTATGTCGGGAAAAAGAGAGAGAAAAAAGAAGATATATATACATGGCGATGGAGAATTAATTTATTTTTTTGTTTTCTTAAATCCAGGTAGGATAAATGAATGAATAAATCAATTAGGGTTTGGGAGAATTTATATGGATATACTTTTTTCTTTACTTGGGGTGAAATAAATATAAAAATGAATAAATAAGAGTCTGATAATTATGTTAAACTGGATGTGTTTATAAAATCTCCCATGGTTCGTGTAGCTTACCATAAAATGGACAATATTTTATTTATCAAACGAATATATCAATAAATATATCCTAATAAACTCCTTTAATCATAATGACAATGACGATGACGGTGATGACAAATATAACACCCGAGCAATAAAGCAAAATTACGTTCAAACTATGAATGAAAAAGGAACCTTAAAACCGGTATCCAAAATCCCATTCTTAACTCCCCGACCCTTCCACTCTCACCCATCCCTCCTCCCCCACTCTTCCCTTCCTCATCCACCCCTCCTCTCCATTCTTAAAACTGGTACCCAAAAACCCATTCTTAAATCACCTAACCCTCTCACCCACCCCCTACCCCTCCCCTTCCCCTCTCTCTCCTTCCCCACCCCCACTCCTCTCTCTCTCTCCTTTCTCACTCCCACTACTCCCCCACTCCTTCCCCCACCCACCTCCCACAACCCACCCTCATAACCCGAACTGATAAGCCTTGGTAACCCGACACTCACACGGCCTATATAGCTACCTGTCCGTGGAGCGTGTGACGACTACACCCTGCACTAAAACGCACGCCGAGTGAGCAGGTGGAAGGGAGGCGTATTCGGGTGGGTGGGAGAGGCATGTGTGGGTGGGTAAGTGGGTGGGGTGGGTTGGTAGGGTGAGAAGGTGTATTCCAGTGGGTGGATTGGTAGGTGAGGAGGTTTATTCAGGTGGGTGGGTAAGTGGGTGGGTTGGTAGGTGAAGAGGTGTATTCCGGTGGGTGGGAGAGGCATGTGTGGATGGGTAAGTGGGTGGGTTGGTAAGAAAGG
>BOPN01001086.1:340000-347500 GCA_017312705.2 Penaeus japonicus
GGAGAGAGAGAGAGAGAGAGAGGGAAGGAGAGGAAGGGAGGGAGGGAGGGAGGGAGGGAGGGAGAGAGGGAGGGAGGGAGAGAGGGAGGGAGGGAGAGGAGAGAGAGAGAGAGAGAGAGAGAGAGAGAGAGAGAGAGAGAGAGAGAGAGAGAGAAAGAGAGAGATAGAAGGAGAAAGAGAGAGAGCGAGAGAGAGAGTGAATCTTAACAATCAGCCCGGCGCCTTAGTTCCTGTCACTTGCCAAGCGCGAGTGTGGGTTTCCGGTCACAGGACGCCACAAAGCCCACAGTTCACGGATTTGTGAAGAAACGCCTCAGCCTTATCCTGAAATTGATTCAGGTATTCACTTGCATGCCACTGAGACTCGCTAAGACAACACGAGCTTCAATTCGCTCACTCGGATTGTATTGAGTTCGAATCATATTTCAACAGTCTCTATACGAACGCTATATCGGGAAAAGAACGCACAGACGCCGTATTCATATACACTTCCACAGACATCCGCACACATAAATATACAGGACGCAAATATATAGTTTTATTGATGATATACACCGTTTACTTTTAGCACATAAATATACAAGGTGCAAATGTACATAATTTCTCCTGGATGCTATACAAAACTTCGATAAAAGTAAAAAAAAAAAAAACAGAAACGCAAGAAAAATAGTCCAGTAACCCTATATCTCTCTACTCCGCAAACTCCGGAGAACAAGGATCGTCGGTTACATCATCATGCGCTCCAATCTTCTGTAATAACATTCCTCCCGTACGTGCGCGCGAGCTCTCCTCCTGGCGAAATAAAACCCTCAGCCCGCGCATTCTCTGGCCAGGCTACTGGGCGTGTGTACTCCCTCACCTCCGATTGTTGTTGGTCGCGTTGCTTTTGTTCGAGTCGGCAGGTGGCACTGAGCTCAGAATATAGCCCGTCCCTTTTGGCAATTGTGAAAATCACTTTTGTCTTTTTCTCATTTCCTTTTCTCAATTTCGAGTACAGAAGATACAGTAGTTAATATTGCGGTTGCCTGGCACTGTTGCCCACCGACGGCTAGTTGCAGCTAGTTGATACAGTGTCTGGCGGAAGGTGAATTGACCGCCGGATGTAGCATGACTTGTGTCGGCTGCCGCCGTCCCTATTAAAGGGGCCGTGCCAACTAGCCTTTAGGTAGACGCCGGTAGACGCCCGTAGACTGAGCTTTAGAGAGAGAGAGAGAGAGAGAGAGAGAGAGAGAGAGAGAGAGAGAGAGAGAGAGAGAGAGAGAGAGAGAGAGAGAGAGAGAGAGAGAGAGAATCTCTGAAAATTTATCAACAAGAGAGACGAGCGATCTCCCCTACACGAAGCTACGACAGACGATAAAATGCAACGAATGCAAGGCGTTGCTACCTCTGCAACAAATTCCTGAGACAGATGCTGCTTAAATATTTACACTAACTGTCATCAGTGGCATCTTAAAGGGGTGCTTACATACAGTAATACTATATAAAAAGATAAGCGTTGTCAGAGGCTCGTTAAATAATCTCTTTTAAACAGCCTTTCAATCATGTAGGAAAAAATATTTACTTCTATGCTTCAGCGAGAGAGAGAGAAAGAGAGAGAGAGAGAGAGAGAGGAGAGAGAGGAGAGAGAGGAGAGAGAGGAGAGAGAAGAAAGAAAGAAAGAAAGAAAGAAAGAAAGAGAGAGAGAAGAGGGAGGGTAAGAGAGGAGAGAAAGAGTTAGAAAATGCAAGAGAAAACAGAGAAAATAAAGGTAAAACCTCAAAAGAAAGAAAAGAAAAGAGAAGATAAAGAGAGTTAGAGAAAGCGATAAAAACGAAAGAGACTGAAAAGCAAAAAATCAAAAAAAGAAGAAAAGAAGAGAAAAAAAAAGAAAGGTCCGTATCCGTCCACAAGGAGCGCTACCACAGATCCCTTGTAACCACAGCCTCCACGCTTAGAACTTCCCACAGCCAAATCGTCTTCTTCACCACCGCACCACCAGCGAACACCCCTCTCCCCCCTTCCCTCCCCCTACTCCTTCCAATGCCACTTCAAGAACAAATCCATCAAGTTTAATCACCTTAAAGTAATCAATCACTTGTACAATGTTCTAGGTGATACTCCTTAACAATCGGATCGTGCTGTAACAATTACCAATACAAAACCATTTACTGTTATTAATAACCTACGACCCACGAGCCGACGCGCCTAACGACTTATAGTGCTGTGGTTTGGGTGGTGGTGGTGTTGATGGTGTTGATAGTGATGGTTGTTTTGGTGAAGGTGGAGGTGGTAGTAGTAGCGGTGCTGATGATGTGGTGATATCGATATGACTACGACCGAGTATCTCATTACAAATGAAAAAAGCTGACTTCACACACCAAAAAAAAAAAAAAATATATATATATAAACATATATATTCAAACTTTCTAAACGAGAAAGAAATAGATAGATAGATAAAGAATGAGAGAGAGAGAGGGAGAATGAGAGAGAAAGAGATTGAGAGAGAGAGAGAGAGAGAGAGAGAGAGAGAGAGAGAGAGAGAGAGAGAGAGAGAGAGAGAGAGAGAGAGAGAGAGAGAGAGAGGAAAGAGTTAAGCGTGTGCCAAGATGGATTTAGGTCTAAGGAATCTCGAATCCCACTCCTAAACATTGTGCTCCCTGTCAACGTGTGAGAGTAAGAACGTCTTTACCATCTCATTTGCCAACAATAATCTGCCATGGACACAAAGTTTAAAAATTTCATAAAAGAAAAACATTACAAATGAATTCATTAACAAATCGCCAGCCTAAAAAAACACATTAATTATGCCAGGTTTAAAAAAATATATATGAACAGTGTTTGTTTAAAGCGGTTTTAACGAACGCGGAAACTCGCGCCTCCTGCCTCGACATGTTACCTTCTCTTTTTTTTCTTCTTTTTCGTTTTACTTTTACAATTAAATCATTACCTGCAGGCCATAGCTAACATTAAATCCGCTGCTGACTCGTCCTGTCAAGCTAGGCCTAATTACCAAGCTGTCTCGAGTCCCCATTTCTTTTTCTTTTTTTAAAGGCAAGGGTCACATTCCGATATCTGGCTATCATGTCGTTACGAAAGACCTCTTGCTTTTGGATATTTTCAAACGCTGGTTTTCATTTATTTTATTTTATTTCATTCATTTTCTTCTCTTCCAATGGCAATTTTATCGAAGTTATTTATTTTGTCCTGATTTACCGCTTTGATGGGATGCCGTATTAACGAGATTGATTTCGCTTGACTCCTGACACCCGACACAACCGAGATTGTTAAAAAAAATCACACTCATTCATGATTTAGTTGACACATATTACAGACACACGCATTGCCACCTCATACCCTTCCTCCCTCATAACCCTCTCTCCTTGCCTCACATATCTCCTCCCCACATTCCCTCCCCTCCTTTCCCTCTTTCCCTCACATATCTATCCTCCCTCCATCCCTATTTCCTTCCTTTCCAAAGAAAAAAAATGGGGAATGTGACGGAGGGAGGGGGGTGAAGACGGGGTCAAAACGCCCCTCCTCCCTTCTCCTCTCCTTCTCTCCCTCCAACCTCCTCTTCTTCTCTCCTCTCCTCCCCTCCTCCCTTCCTCCTCCTCTACTCACGATTCTTATGGTCATTATCTCTACCTTGTTATTATGTTTTCATCATCTACTCCTCATTAAGCGTAATTATGAGGAAGATAATGCTTTATTCCATCTGCGGCGTCATCAACATTGGTGATTATCAAGTCATTTTCGTTCATTACCACAATGTCATTAGTGTTAATTGCAATAAAAAACGTCATTTCCTCGCGTTCATTCACATCATTCGTAGATCATGTAAAATAATAATTAATACATGATGAGCAAAAATTATCTACCGAAAGATAATTAATCATAATAATAAATAATAATGGTGATATGAAATAAAATAACAACAACAACAATAATAATAATAATAATGACAAAATTGACAATAATAATAATAATAACAATAATAAATTGTAAGGATATTTTCCTCGGGAAAGGAAGATCCACGTAAGTGCAAACCCTACCTTCTCAACAATGCCGGTTCAGTCACGCCGCCAAAGGGGCAAGCGTGAGATTATATTCTGCGCCAGTAATCCTCTCCTGCAATATCGCGATTAGAAGGCCCCCCATCCTATCCCCCCGACCCCCTCCTTCTCACCCCCCTTCTGAGTCCCCACCGTGCAACTGTGCAGGTAAGTTAATAACCAAAGCATAATCAAATTACAGGGAAATAAGCAAGATATGTGTGTGTGTGTGTGTGTGTGTGTGTGTGTGTGTGTGTGTGTGTGTGTGTGTGTGTGTGTGTGTGTGTGTGTGTGTGCGTGCGTGTGAGAGGAGTTCACACTAGACAACCTCTTCCGACTCAACCCCATCTAGCGGAAGGAGGGCGAACTGCTGGGTGGAATATTCCAGCCTGTCGGAAATACAGGGGATCAGTCAGTCAGTGAGTCAACCACCTAGCCAACCAGACAGACAAACGGACAAACAGGCAGGAAGGCAGGCAGGCAGCCCGGCAGACAGCCAACTAGCCATCCTATCATTCAGTCAGTCAGCCAGCCATTGTACCATTCATTCGGTCATTCAGCTATCCAACCAGTTAGCCAGTCAGGCAATCATCCAGCCAGCTCAGCTAGTCAGTCACGGGTTCGCTCAGCAACCATCAATATTCCTGCATTTTCAGGCATAGCATTACTGGGCGTTACACCTAACCTGACGTGGAATTGAAAACACTGTGGATTCTTCTTCCAGGATACACACAAGACGTCGGGAACAAAATATAATCAAACGATAATCAAGATAATCATATTAATAACATTTATATGACAATTACGAATAAAAACAATCGAAATAAATAAACAACTAATGGTGAAAATAAATGAATAGCTGATTGCGACAATACAGAAATAACAGATCGCGAAAATGAAGATAGAACTAAAAAGGGAAAATGAATAAATTACGTAATACCGAAAATAACGAAAGAATTGATAATGACAGTGAATGAATAATAGTGAAAAAAATAGAGTGAAACACGCTCTACCTTTCACCATTGCCCAGACCTTCCCATCCGTCCATCTGAAGCCTCATCCCTCCCCACCCCTCCCCCTACCCCCCTATCCACCCAGACACCCCTAGAGTGGATCCCATGACGAAGTAACGACCGTATCTCCAGCTTTCCATTCATGGCACGATGTTCACATGATACTAATGGCGGGTCGGATCTAGATACTTCACTGCACGTAAAGGAGAGAAAGGGTTGTAGTGGTGGTGGTGGTGGTGGTGGTGGTGGTGGTGGTGGTGGTGGAGGTGGAGGGGGAGGGGGAGGGGGAGGGGGAGGGGAAGGTGGAGGTGGAGGTGGAGGTGGAGGTGGAGGTGGAGGTGGAGGTGGAGGTGGTGGAGGTGGAGGTGGAGGGGGAGGGGGAGGTGGAGATGGAGGTGGTAGTGATAGTGGTGATGGTTATAAGTGGTGATGGTTATAAGTGGTGGTTGTGATAGTAGTAATGGTGGTGGAGGATGTAAAGGGAAGGTAGAAGGATAGGAGGAGGAGACCGGTCGATGACGGGGAAGGATCAGAGAAGGCAGGCATGGGGGAGGGGAGGGGGAGAGTAGGATTTGTATTCCTTTCTCGACGAAGAGGGTTTGAAATGCGTAGGATATTTTTCCGAAGGTCTAAGAGAATTTCTTTTTCGATGAGATTTCCTTCGTACATACACACACAGAGAGAGAGAGAGAGCGAGAGAGAGATAGAGAGAGAGAGAATTTCAATTAATAAAGGACTGTTTTCCGCCCCCCCCCCTCTCTCTATATATATATATATATATATATATATTTATCTATCTATATATATATATCCCTCTCCATTTGCACTTCAAAATCGGAATAGATATTCCAAGCGGCCATTGAGTCCGACAACCCACCAAAGCAAAGACCATCATCATCGACCGCCTCCACACAGCCCCGTGCAAGGCATCTGGAGCGCTTGGCATACCGGGACAGACGGCGACCACACACACTTGACATAGTTCGCTCTTTGGGGAACCCTTGTATGATTATTTCTTATCGGACGGCAACACATATATACACGTACACACATATACACACGCATACGCACAAATAGGCTACACTCATATCAATCTATCTATCTTTACTGTATGTAAAAACACACATATACATATATATGTATACTTATTCATATAGAGAGAATTATATGAATAGACATTTTGGCGTAGAAGTTTATACATTTAATGTCTAAGAGTACCTATGTCCCGGTGTAACTTAAGTATATATATATATTGCAAATCCAATTGCTATCAAATGACATCTTACCACGTGTTGCAACTAAAAATACAGGAGACCAATTCACACTAACGCAATTAACGTCCCAATTCCCAACGACCCAATTACACACAAAAAGGAAATGAAGGAGAGAAAAAAAAACATGTACGATAACGTGTTCTCAAGTGGAGGAACCCGGTCTTGACCTGCCATCAAGTATCAGAAAGACACACACACACACACACACACACACACACACACACACACACACACACACACACACACACACACACACACACACACACACACACACACACACACCACACACACACATCCAAATTATCATCTTGGATAATGTAATACAAAACCTCGACATGGCGCTGGGGAATTATCGTAATGTGAATCGTCCATTTAGCCAACCTCCAAGACCTCTGTGCGTTTAGTTTGGCATCCGCGTGGTTCTTGCTGCCTCTTATTTTTTTCTCCCTTGTTTTGTATGTTTTTTTGCTTTATCCCTTTTTCTCTTTCTCTTTTTCTTTGTATTTCTTTTTTGATCACTCTTACTTTGTTTTTATTTTTCTCTCACACACACACACTCTCTCTCTTTCACTTTCTCTCTCTCTCTCTCTCTCTTTCTCTCTCTCTCTCTCTCTCTCTCTCTCTCTCTCTCTCTCTCTCTCTCTCTCTCTCTCTCTCTCTCTTCTTTTGTTTAAATATATCTCCTTCGCGTCCCTTCTCTTTAATTCTTCACCACCCCTCCCCTCCTCTCCTCCCTCCTTCCCCTTCCCTTCCTCCCCTCACCCTTCCCCTTCCTCTCCCCTCACCCACCCCCTCCGAATGCGGTGTAGGTGTGGCTGGAGGATAATTACATCAACATACAAACATTAGTTACGCCATTATACCCCCATCGATCCCCCAACCCCAACCCCCCCGCATCTCCGGAAGGTTGCCGCCTACACTGTATGTTCTCAAAGGAGTGCGGTGCCATCGTGTCGCCTTTGTTGTTACAGTTTTTTTTATTTTTACCGCTGAAAATAACCGGATAATTTTGTTTACGTTGGTATTATTTATCTTATGCTCTCTTATTTCATCTTTATCATCTCTTATTTCATCTTTATCTCTTATTTCATGTTTATCGATTATTTAGATAGATTGATTCGCCGTCGTCCTCTCCCTCCTCGTTTATTATATTGTATTTTCTCGGTTTCCTTTTTTATCGGC
>BOPN01001087.1:10000-12500 GCA_017312705.2 Penaeus japonicus
GAAAAAAAGGAAAAAGGAAAGAAAGAAAGAAAGAAAAAACGAAAAAATTCAAAAAGTAAAAAAAAAAAAAAAAAAAAAAAAAAAAAAAAGAAGAGAAAATCTAATACTGCAAGCAGCCAATTCTTTCCTTCTTCCCTCCCTAAAAAAAAGCCATAAAAAGCGTCTTAATTTCGCTAAAAGCCTAACGTGTTCATAAAGTCGCCATTTTTTTTCTTTTTTATTTCCCGAAACCTCAACACCCTCGATGCTTTTGAGTTCGTCGCTGGAAATGCCCACTCATGCCCCGTTGAGATGCCCGCTCATGCCCCGTTGCCTTTCCTCAAGACATGAGGTGGTGGTGGGAAGGAGAAGGGGGGAGGGGAAGGGAAGGGGGGGAATAGGAGGTAGGAGGAAGGGGAGGTGGGGAATAGGGGATGGGGAGGGTGAGGCGGGTGGGAAAGGGGGAGGCTAGGAGGTGGGGAATAGGGGGAGGGGAGGGGGGTAGGTGATGGGGAAGGCAAGGCAGGAGGGGAAGGGGGAGGTTAGGGGGAGGGGGTAGGAGGTAGGGAGGGAGCTAGGAGGCGGGGTGGTAAAGAAACAATAATTAATCTTGATAATGACAATGATAACGATTGCATAAGCATCACGACTGCAATGATCTTGTTTACATATCACAATTATAAAGACAGTAATAAAAGCAATCGCAATGATATCAATATTAACGAAAAATAAAGGAATAATACATTTATCATAATGATGCAGTAATAGTCACATCGCTGTTAAAAAAAGTCACTAGGAAAATACTGATATTGCAATGTTTATGAGGATAATGAACATGAACATTGCACGAGAGAAAAGTAGACAACATAAAAAACAAACACTAATTGACTAGCAAATCTTTTTTATTTTCTTTGAGAATATAATTCCATGCTTCATTGTGACAGCAATTACGATACCTGTCATTCTGATTATGAAGTGAAGTGGATTAGCATCACTGTGATTAATAATTCAGCTGATTGTCTTTAGACCATGATTAGTTGTTGCAATTTTCTCTCATTAGGCTGATATTCATTAAAGATAATCAACAGTAACTTTGTTATGCAATTCAATTTGACTGTACGATTTGCTGTTGCAGTTATTGGTTGTGGTATGTTGACTATAATTGTAAGACAAATAATGATAATGATCATAGTAATGATGATGATGGAAATGATGATAAGAGTTATAATTATCATGATAATAATAGTGATGACAATGACAACATGATAATCATAATAATAACAATCTTTGTCAGTGATGATGATAATAACAACAACAATAGTAATGATAATAATGATAACAGTATTGATGATAATAACAGATTATAATGACTAACAAAGTAATAATGACGATGCAAATGATAACAATACAATATAGATAGAAATGATAATGAAAATGATAATAACGATAATAGCTAGGACAAATGTATATCCATACCATTAGTGTTATCAATCCATCAAAACAATTTAATCTCATTGACACCACACTATCTATGAATCATCCCATTAAACAAATAGATGCAACAACAACGATATAAGCAACATGCAATGCTGAATATCAATTTCTACATCATTCTGCAATTTATCACAGATTCCTTAATCATCACTTGCACTTAACTGACGTCGGAATATTAACTATAGCTCTTGAAAACTTTTAATGGCAAAACCTCATAGAATCGAAACTTTATCTTCAATATGCAAGAACTCGTGAGCAAGATTTGGTTAATTACCTTAAATCCTGCTTTTAAGTTTTTTATCGCGATGGGAAGGGATTGAGGGGGATGGGGGATGGGGATTGAGGGGGAAGGGGGAGGGGGATGGGGATTGAGGGGGGCAAGGGGGGAGGGAGGGGGATTGAAGGGGAGGAGCTGGGAGATTGAGGGGGATGGGGGATGGGGGGAGGGAGGAGGGGGATTGAGGGGGAAGGGGGAGGGGGAAGGGGGATTGAGGGGGAGGGAGAAGGGAGGAGGGAAGAGGGAGGAGGAATTGGTAGGAGGAGGGAGAGTGGATGTGGAGGAGGCAGAGGGAGGGCGGAGTGAGAGTAGAGGGAGCGTAGAGGGGAAGAGGGAGAAGGAGAGAGGAGGGAGAATAGAGGGAAAGTGGAAGGGGAAGAGGGAGGAGGACGAGGGGGAGGAGGGCAAGGTGGGAAAGTAGAGGAGTGGGAAGAGGAGGAGGAGGGGTGAGAGGGTGCCCGAGGGGTGGGGGTGGGGGCTGAATTGAATTCTGTGGAAGTTCGATCTCTCTTATAAGTTCGTTTTGTTTTTTATCTGTCCTTTGCCATTTTCTTCTTCTTTCTTTCTCTCTCTCTCTATCTCTGTCCACCTCTCCCCCACCCCTTTATATTTCTTTTCTTCTCTCTCTTTGTTCCTCTCTCCCTCCCTCTCTTTTCTTCTCCTCTCGCACTCTCTCTCTCCTTCTCTCTTTCTCTCCCCCCCTCTCTCTCCTACTTCCAACACCCTCCTTCT
The DNA here is from genome assembly GCA_017312705.2 of Penaeus japonicus. NCBI lineage: Eukaryota > Metazoa > Arthropoda > Malacostraca > Decapoda > Penaeidae > Penaeus > Penaeus japonicus. The sequence continues at coordinate 12,483 of BOPN01001087.1, forward strand.
CTCTCTCCTACTTCCAAC
>BOPN01001087.1:20000-25000 GCA_017312705.2 Penaeus japonicus
TTCTTGGAAATTTTTTGTTATCATTATTTTCTTTTTTTCATGATAAGGTCTCTATATTCAAAAGGCTTTGTATCAAGGTTCTTTTTTTTCTCTCTCTTTTTTTTTTTTTTTTTTTTTTTTTTTTTTTGAAAGGTTTATGATATGCTTTTCACGAGGTGTGCTAACTCCTCCAGGCTCTTCTTAATAATACACGAAAGCCTAAAAGGAAACTCTTAAGAAAGTGCAAAATCTTGAGTACAATCTTAAGCAATTTATACGCCCTTCAAAACCAACCTTCTGTATCTCATAATAAAACATCTAAAATATCATAAATAATCATCATATCAGCGGGGCCTTTGACAAAACGAGTACAAACGAGTTGCAACAAGAATCCAGCTGGTCTCGTATCAATTGCATATCCATCGTATCTCATTTCGTTCCTAAGAAAAGTAACTCTTATTCATAACATTTCATTACATTTCCGGCAAGTGTGTTTCGAAGGTGTACTGTACAATGTACAGTCCTTTTCATACATATAATAACATGGTGTGTGAATGATTACCTTGAGCAGAATCCTTCTTTTTTATACTTTTATTCTTATTATATTATTATTATTTTTTTTTCATTTTTATTTTTATTTTATTTCATTTTACTTTTTTTTTATCTTTGGCGTGTTATCTATCCACTGTATGAGCCTTGCAATCTCCCTACAACAGAGAATGGGTATCGCAACCTCCCTCAATAGCTTGCAATATAAATCAACATACAACCTCATACTGAGAAGTGACATCGAAGGGGATCAAAACACATCAAATTGCGCTCCGTTGATAACTCTTGGCCCCTGAGATATCTCTCGGATAGGCGCTTCTCGCTATGAGCAACAGAAAGATCAAATCTGTTTACCTACCTTTCTCTCTCTCTCTCTCTCTCTCTCTCTCTCCCTCCCTCCCTACCTCTCTCTCTCTCTCTCTCTCTCTCTCTCTCTTATATACATATATATATAATATATATATATATATATATATATATATATATATATATATGTATATGTATATATATATATATATATATATATATATATATATATATATATAAATATGTATATATATATATATATAATATATATATATATATATATATATATATATATATATATATATATATATATATATATATATATATACATATATATATATATATGTATATATATATATATATGTATATATATATATGTATATATATATATATATATATATATATATATATATATATATATATATATATATAATATATATATATATATATATATATATATATATATATATATATATATATATGTATGTATATATATAAATAAATATATATATATTGACAAGATGACAAGACGATATAAGATAAAGCTTATCCAAATCATTACCTGAATGAGTGGAGTTCCAGGGTGATGCACCTAGGTACACAGATACTCATGCGTACATACGCGCGCAAGCACACACACAGAAACACACACACACACACACACACACACCCTTACACACACACACACACACACACACACACACACACACACACACACACACACACACACACACACACCCTTACAGTGACCATGTTGACTATTTATTTATCTATTCACGGTTACTTCTTTGTCCAATCACTCATCTCCACAGCATTTTCCCTCTTCCGCTGTTCCCTCAAAGCACCTGTTCACAAGTTTTTTTTTTCTAATCTACGAAATGCACATGCAATTGTTTGGCTGCTTTGGTCGCGAGGAACCTAGACAGGTTGACCTTTGGTGAAAACACACACACACACACACACACACACACACGCACACACACACACACACACACACACACACACACACATATAACCACAAACACATAGGCGTACACACCTGAAACACAGACATACGCTCATGCATGAGTGTGCACCTAAATATAGTTGCCTTGCAAATGACAAATGTCACAGGGGAAGCGTCGGGAGTTCAGAGAAGTAATTACAACCTTGAATAAAGTTCAGGTGTAAAAGTTGGAGAAGCAGGACTGAGCTTTAGAGCTCTGTTCATGCAGGTTTAAATGCATAACTGTCTTTCATGATTAGGATTCGAACCCAATCTTCAATGAAATATATGAAAAGATTCGCCTATACGTCTAGCCGTCTATGTAGACATCTGCACGTCTTTAATATAAGATCGAATCCGACCTAGACATACCTTTTCCAAAACATCTTCATCACACGACCCACAAGAAGATTGTCAAAGAAAAATCATGCTTTAGTTAACTTATTGTATATTTATATACTTATAATCGGACCTATCCTTATGTATGATAACGTTGCTTAATTGGTACATCAAATTTTAAAAGAATTTAAGAATTCAAATGACACTAAGCATGATACACAACTTCTATAAACTATGGTTTGATTTGATTTGTCCCCTATCTTTATGACAACCTTTATAAGTTTACAAAATGGAAGTCTTGGCAGATATGGAGTGAATTGAATGTAGCTTCATAAACTCATCAACTGACAACTCTTTTCTGTAACTCGTGACGTTTCAAGACCCGAGTTGCCTCCATCATCAAAAGCAATATGGATCAAATTTCTGTTTTCTTTCTGAAATTCACTTCATTAATTGTTGCTTTCCTGGTGTATCTTTGTACAACCGTTGCAGCGTTGTTGTTTTTTTTATTGTTCGTAGTTTCATTGTATTCTATTGTTTTATGTTACGATGTTACGACTTTGCAATAAAAGTTTTAAGATGTCTTCATGTATGTCGCTGAATTGATAAATCTTACTTGGAAGGGAAAATAAACCTCACGGTACAGGATTATATTTATTTATTCATACATTTATTTTTAAGAAGGTGTAAGTAGGTTGTGGGGATTCTACGCTTATCTTCTAAATAAAGAAAACACGAAAAAATGAGAAAGAACAAGGAAATGAATTAATGTAATAAAATAAAATAAATATACAGACAAACATTACATACACACTAAGAACAAGGAAATGAATTAATGTAATAAAATATAATAAATATACAGACAAACATTACATACATACTTACAGAAAGAAAAAACAAACAAAAAAACATTCATATACATACATAACTGGAAAAAAATACATACATGCATACAAGAGAATATTACTCTCTGCATCACTCTCGTAAGAACATACAATTCCTGCTTCCTGTTCTTCCCATCTAACGTGTCCATACCTGTTACCTTTCATCCATGTAACTCACTGCTTTTGTGTTTGCTGTGTGTCCACCCGGAAGATAATTTTTCTTTTTTCTTCTTCACATCTTTAGCTAAAAGGGTTCCGGAAGGGAGAAGGGATTCAAGTTGCCTACACGTTGGCCCTGTATTGACAACTTTAAACTCCCTGGAAGATAAAAAGGGCTGAGCGACGAAAGGGAAAAGGTGGACAGGAGGGAAGAGAGAGTGAGAACCAAGAGCTGGGTTGTGAAGTACGTGTCCTCCTTCAGTCAGTCTCGTTGGCTGGAGGTTCGTGGGGCATCCGGTTATTTCGTAGAGGATAAAACTGCTGTGTTCTTCTGCACACTAAGTTCATGTTATGACAAGTATATACATACATATATACAGATATACATACACACACACTCACGTACACACACACACACACACACACACACACACACACACACACACACACACACACACACACACACACACACACACACACACACACACACACACACACACACACACACACACATATATATATATATATATATATATATATATATATATATATATATATATATATATATATATATATATAACACACACACACAGCATAACTCTTACCGTCAAAGGAAAGGAAAGGAAAAGAAAATTTAAAATGTAAATCTTGCGCTGAAAAGCATGAAGTGTTTAACGTGGTTGCGTTGCTTTCTTGGTTCTTTACTTCTTTCTGTTTTCCTCTTTCTTGTTCTCTTTTTCCTCTCCTCCGTCCTTTCGTCCCTTTTTCCCTCTCTCTTTCTTTCTATTTCGCTTTCACTGACTGTCCCTCTATTTCTCTCTCTTTATTTCTTTCTCTCTCTCTTTCTCTCTCTCTCTCTTTCTCTCTCTCTCTCTCTCTCTCTCTCTCTCTCTCTCTCTCTCTCTCTCTCTCTCTCTCTCTCTCTCTCTCCCTCCCCCCCTCCCCCCCCTCTCTCTCTCTCTTTCTCTCCCTCTCTCCCAACAATCCTCTTATCTTTTCCTCTTTACATCCATATGAATTAGATATGACTGTTGTATGTTTCATAAACTCTAGCTATTACATGATCTACAAACCCATTCTGAATGTTGCGTAACCCCGTGCAACATCGTCAAACCCAAACAACAGTCAAACCATCAAAAAAAGTCATGCTCGTGGACGTATCATAACCTCATGTTGACTCTCCGTTGCAACCTCAATATTTTCTTCCCCTCATTCCCCTCATCCTCACTTCTTGCTACCTCTCCCCTTTCTATCCTTCCCCTCACATATGGAGACCAAACTAGGAACTTCTTTTGAACACAAAGATGAACAAAGCACGGTCTTATGAACACTATTTCATGGTCTTTGAACTTTGTTGTTATCATCATTAATAACAATGTTAGCAACAATTGCAATAATAATGATGATAATGATGATAATAATGATGTTGGGGATGATATCAACGGATAATAATAGTGAAAATGATAAGAATTATAACTTTGATGATAATGTTAATAATAAAATTGCTAATGATGCTAATGATGTTGATAATGATAACAATAATGATGATAGTAATACTCATGATGGCAATAACAATTATATAAATAATAATAACAATGATGATAGTTACCATGATGGATATGATAATGCTGATAATAATGGTTATAATAATAAAAATAATAATAATGGTTATGATAATGAAATTAATAATAATGATAACAATAATGATAATGATAATAATGGAGATAATGGTAATATTCATGCTAATAACAATTATCAAAATAATGATGATAATAATAGTTATGAGTGGTAAAACAATG
>BOPN01001087.1:40000-42588 GCA_017312705.2 Penaeus japonicus
TGTATGTCTCCTTTTGTATGTCTATCTTGTTCTCTCTTTCTCTTTCTCTCTTCCTCTAATTCAGAGAACTTAAGCAAGAGAAATGAGCTGTATACATAAAAGCACATTATCCAATAGTCTCTACTTTTAATTTCATAAACAACATATAATATAATTAATTGCAATTCAGCTGCATATATCATAATACAAAATGTTGAAGGAAATGTTAAAATAACAAAATACATCACTTAAGACTTTTAATCAAAATGGTATATCAATTTTAAAAAAAGTTGATTATATAAATACAAACTAAACAAAATGATGTTCATTAAAGATATAACCAGGGATATAGATAGATATGGAAATAAGTGAACTATAAAGTAATGCAACATTATGATGAATTATGCAACAACACAGCAACCTCTTCTCAATAACAAATCATTAAGTAAAACAGACTCAATTTTCATCAATGTGAGTGGTACTACCAGTCTGTAATCTCTTTGACAATTATCATTGAAATTATGAATATTATTATCATCATACTACTAATAATACTAAATATATAGTTGTTATTATTGCTATCGTTGTTACTATCATCATCATTACAAGTTTAATATTATTCATTACAAGTTTGATATTATAGTTTTGCTCATCATTATTACTAATACTATTAATTATCAATTATACTTTGTGCCTTTCTCATGATCACAGTATAATCACATTCACATCAGTTACATTGTTATAAGATTCCATATATGACATTAAGTAAGATTAGGTGTTGCAAGGGGACACGTTTTTTTTCCCTCCTGCAACACCGAATCATTATCACATCACCCAATGCCTGATTCATGCAATTCGATCGCTCTTTGCAATTAGTCTAGTTTGTATCATCAGCACATTCTCCATCATTCGCGATCAAAAAAACAATGTGAATCTGTTATTTTATCCCTATCTCGTCCTTCCGTAGAGTTGCCAATCTGATATAATGAGAACATGAACACATGAATATATATAAATATAAATATAAATATATATATATATATATATATATATATATATATATATATATATATATATACACACACACACACACACACACACACACACACACACACACACACACACACACATATCCATGAATACATTATATAAATATATACATACCAACATTATATATATATATATATATATATATATATATATATATATATATATATACATATATATACATATATATATATATATATATATATATATATATATATATATATATATATATATAAATAAATATAAATATATACATATACATATATATATACATATATTTATAGACACACACACACACACACACACACACAAACACACAAACACACACAACTATCTATCTATCTGTCTAACTAACTATATGTATATATATAAATATACATGTATATACATACATATGTATATATCCATCTGTGTATATATATACATGTGTATGTATATATATATATATATATATATATATATATATATATATATATATACATATATATATATAAGAGGAAGTACATTTAAACTCGTGTTACATGTGCTTTCCAACGCAAGTCACCAATACAGTACATTCCTTTAAGAAAGGAATGTAAATGAAGGAAAAAGGAAAAAAGGAAAATACTGTATAATGTCAGCGTTTCCCCTTCAATCCGGGGTACAGTTCAAGCACTCTGCCAGCACATACACTTTGCTGTGACGAGGCTGAAACATTATTAGCTTCTACGTGAGTAAACGAATGGATGTTTATGGTGTCTATTATCATCATTATCACTGTTGTTATCATTATCGTCCTTGCTATTATTATTGCTATCATTATTATCATTATCAATATTATTATCGTTGTGATCAGTGTGTTTTCTACTGCTATTATTATTGATAATACTATTATTAACCTTATCATTATTATTATTATTATTATTATAATAACAATAATAATGATAATGATAATATTAACAATTATCATTATTATAATCATTATCATTACTACTATTATCATTACTATTATTATCATCATTATCATTATCATCATTATTACTATCATCATCATTATCAATATCATCATTAATATTACTACTACCATTATCATAACTACCTTTACTATCATAACCATTGTTATCATCATCATGATTACTAACAGATGGCAGAGCACTTAATAAATATTTTTCATTTATCAAGTTTGGATTACTCTTTGACCTGTTGTGTAAGACAAAATTATGAATTAATTTAAAAGTGTGAATGAAGAGAAATAGAATGATAATGACAAGGTAAAATCACAATGATTCTGTTGTAAGTATAGATGATGTATTTACTTTTTTATTGCTTATTTCTGTATTACAAACTTTCCTTGTTATATCTAATATATATTATATAATATATATATATAATATTATATCTAATATCTATTCCTTTGTTCGGTTTCTGATATGCTTGTGAAATGTTTTTTTTTTCGTTTCTCTGTACAATCACTTTCATTTGTTTACATCTGTACTTATGAATTTGTAAGTGTGTGTATGTATGTATATACGTGTATATATTTAGATATATACATATCAACACACACACACACACACACACAC
>BOPN01001087.1:57544-60044 GCA_017312705.2 Penaeus japonicus
CCTCCTACTCCTCCTCCTTCTCCTCTTCTTCTTCCTCCTTCTCCTCCTCCTCCTCCTATTCCTTCTTTCCCTTCACCTCCTCTTCTTCCTCCTTCCTCCCTCCTCCTCCTCCTCCTCCTCCTCCGTCTCCTCTTCTTCTCCTCCGTCTCCTCTTCTTCCTCCTCCTTTCCCTTCACCTCCTCTTCTTCCTCCTTTCCCTCCTCCTCTCCTCCTCCTCCTCCTCCTTCTCCTCTTCTTCTTCCTCCTCCTCCCCCTCCTTCTCCTCCGCCTCCTCTTCTTCCTCCTTTCCCTCCTCCTCCTCTTCTTCATCTTCCTCGTCTCGACCCAGGTGACACAGCGCATCGGGGGAGTGGGGTGGGGAGGGAAGGAGGAGGAGGGGGAGGTGGGTCTTCACAAAGGGGTAACCAATAGGCAGCAGCGACATTGTTGTCAAACTATTGCACTGTTGCAGCTTTAATCAAACGGTTGCGTAAATATTGCAGTTTTTTTCTCCATTTTCGGTCTCTTGCACAATTTTTTTTTTGTCGTGTCTCTCTCTCTCTGGCCCTCTCCCCAACTCTCTCTTTCCCTCTGTCTTTGCCTGCCTCTCCACCCTCCCTCCCTCTCTCTCTCTCTCTCTCTGTCCCCCCCTCTCTCTCTTTCCCTCTGTCTTTGCCTACCTCTACACCCCCCCCCCTCTCTCTCTCTCTCTTTCTCACTCACTTACACATACATTCTCTGCCCCCCCCCCCCTCCCCACTCTCTCTTTCCATCTGTCTTTGCCTACCTCTACACCCTCTCTCTCTCTCTTACTCTCTCTCTCTCTCTCTCTCTCTCTCTCTCTCTCTCTCTCTCTCTCTCTCTCTCTCTCTCTCTCTCTCTCTCTCTCTCTCTCTCTCTCTCTCTCTCTCTCTCTCTCTCTCTCTCTCTCTTACTCTCTCTCTCTCTCTCTCTCTCTCTCTCTCTCTCTCTCTCTCTCTCTCTCTCTCTCTCTCTCTCTCTCTCTCTCTCTCTCTCTCTCTCTCTCTCTCTCTCTCTCTCTCTCTCTCCCTCTCCGTTTTTTTAAACAAAATTACGCGTGTTTTATCCTTTTGCAAACCTGCGTACACAGTTGCACGGGCGAATGGTTCAGAATGGGTTTGTATTGTGAGTGCGCGCGCGTGCGCTTGAGCCTGTAATGGAATCTCACCACAACAATTATCCTTTTTTATTTCTATTCTATTCATTTATTTGTATTTTTTTTTTTTCTGGTGGATTTTCTCTTTTGTTGAAATTCCGCGGATTCTATCAATCTATATTTGGGGTTATTTTCGTGTATTGGTTTTATTGATGTGTCGTTTTGTTCTATGTTTTAATTTTTATGTTTATGTTTTGCTTTTTTTTCTCATTTGATGTTTGTTAGATTGTCGATTTTGTTGAGTCGATAATATTTTTTTTTTCTTAATTTAGTTTCTATGTCTATTATTGTTTATATCTTTATCCAATAAATGAGACATGATATTGCTCTGCGCTTTATGTAAAAATATGGAAAAAAGACGAAAGAGAGAAAAAAAAGTAATAACGAACATAACAAATAGAAAAGAGAGAGATAAAAGATATAGAAAAAAAACTTTCGATATACAACAAAAAAGAGAAAAAAGGAAATAGATAGAGCTAAATAAAAAAATAAAAAAATAAAGAAAATAAAGAAAGATGATAAGAAAATACAATAAACAAGTAAACAAAAAGAAAACCAATAAGCAAGGACGAATAAGAGAAAAATAGAATAAAAAGGAAGAAATAAGAAGAACAGGAAGAAGAAGAAGAGGAAAGAGAAGATGAGAAAAAATCATGATGGAAATAAAGATGATGGTAAAGATAATGATATTGATAATAGTAATAATGATAAAATTATAATTAAATAATAATGATAATAAGAAGAAAACAAGGAAGAGAGAGAGAAAAAAAAAAAATGTAAAAAGAAGAAAGAGATAAAAAAAAGAAGAAACTGCAGAAAAAAAGAAGAAGAAAATAAACCAAAAAAAGGAAAAAGAAAGCAAAGCAGTTTCCCCTTCAAAGTGCAGCCTATAAGTAATCAACGGAGAGACATTTGTTGCAGTGCAGATGCCAAGCAATCAGCAATTGTCTCTTCCCAAAGCTGTTGCTGCTGACTAGACCAGTGGTGAGGGGAAGGGGGAAGGGGAGGGGAGAGGAGAGAGGAAAGAAGAGGGGGGAAGGAGGAGAGGAGGTGGGAAGGAGAGGGGGGACGGGGAGAGGAGGTGGGAAGGAGAGGGGGAAGGGGAGGGGGAAGGGGAGGGGGAGAGGGAAGGGGAGAGGAGAGGGGGAAGGAGAGGGGGATGGGGAGGGGGAGAGGGAAGGGGAGAGGAGGTGGGAAGGAGAAGGGGAAGAGGAGGGGAAAGGAGAGAAGGAAAGAGTAGGAGGTGGGAAGGAAAGGGGGAAGGGGAGAGGGAAGGGGAGGAGGTAGGAAGGAGAGGGGGACGGGAGGGGGAAGGGGAGAGGGAATGTAAGGAAGAATGGTTGG
>BOPN01001087.1:72544-77544 GCA_017312705.2 Penaeus japonicus
TGTTATTCACTAGTGAGTACATTAATTACTGAGAATAAAAATGGTTTCTTTTCTTTTAGATTGGTATCGAATATTTCCTTTTCATTTTGATGGCTATCGAATGAAATATGAAATGTTTTATTATTCATATTTCAGTTTCCTTATTCTTCTAATTATGCCTGCAAATAGAGCGTAATATTTCTAAAAAAAAAAGAAGTTAAGAACAAAACGAAATATATATATATATGTATATATATGTATATATATATGTATATATATATATATATATATATATATATATATATATATATATATATATATATATATATATATATACACAACATAAAGATGTTAAACTTTTATACTGTGTTACATTGCAAAATCAAAGACGTATATGTAATATGCATATTATGAATATGTATATGCATCATCGATCTGGAATAAAGAATGTAAAATATTTGAATCGTTGGATTGGATTTAATTATGACATATTATCCTTTTCATATGGAAATTAATCTCACCGGTACGGAACTGTTTAATTCAGTACTATTCTGAAACTTCTATTTTGACTTTTTTTTTTTCATATATATATATATATATATATATATATATATATATATACATATACTGTATATATATATATATATATATATATATATATATATATATATATATATATATATATATACATATATATATGTATATATATATATATATATATATATATATATATATATATATATATATATATATATATATATATATATATATATATATATTTAAGAGAGAGAGAGAGAGAGAGAGAGAGAGAGAGAGAGAGAGAGAGAGAGAGAGAGAGAGAGAGAGAAAGAGAGAGAGAGAGAGAGAGAGAGAGAGAAAGAGAGAGAGAGAGAAAGGGAGAGAGAGAGAGAGAGAGAGAGAGAGAGAGAGAGAGAGAGAGAGAGAGAGAGAGAGAGAGAGAGAGAGAGAGAGAGAGAGAGAGAGAAAGAGAGAGGGAAAGACAGAGAGACAGAGAGAGAGAGAGAGAAGAGAAGTGACGAAAAAGAGATAAAGAAAGATAAAAAAGAAAGAAAGAAAGAGAAACGAGAGATATTAAAAAACAAAAAACAAACACAGACACAGTAATAGGACCGCCTGTTTAGCGACGGTTCGAAACCAACCTTTCCCAGGACACCTCCGCGCGCTCGTAAGAACACGCGTAGATTATTGCAATTTGCAGCGAGTGGCCGGACGTTGATGGGCGGCACTTGTGAAGTGTCTCTTCATCCAGGGAGGAGGATAATGTGTAATTAAGTGAACGACGGCATCCGCTCGACCGCTGCAATTGATAATAATTTGAAGCGCGGTAACATGGACACGGTAATCCTAACGGGGGAGGTCGTATCATTTATTGCAATGGCATAAGCAGCAATTAAAGCCGTAGAAGTGATAATGATAATGGTAATGCCTGTGATAATGACATCATCACAACTGCATAAAGCATAATGGGCATTCATTCAACGAGATACAAGAGGTCGCTTATGTTTGTTCTTAGCGCTTGTATTTGGAATTTTATTTCGTCTTCTGTGTCCATGAATACACAGTACATAATTCCAGTGGACCTATTACCTTGAAACGCATTATCCCCCCCTCCCCCCCCCCCCAAGCTAGAAATTGCAAGCTATTAGTATACCTATTAGTACTGTGTAATGCTCCTTTACAGAATAACCTGGAGCTATGTTATCTATTTGCATATATCCGCGTCAAAATTTCTTTATGATTGATTCCGTTAGAGCGGTTATTATAATCGTATATCGCTTTATCGGATTAGGTACACACGCATTATCTCCTTTGTCAGATTTACAAGAAACGGTAGAGGAGGAGGGAAGAAGAAGAAGAAGAAGAAGAAGAAGAAGAAGAAGAAGAAGAAGAAGAAGAAGAAGAAGGAGAAGAAGAAGAAGAAGAAGGAGAAGAAGAATGGAAATTAAAAGGAGAGAAAGAAAGTGAAGAGGAAAATAAAATAAAAAATATGAAATGTTCCTTATAAAGATAATCAGTCCAAGGTCATTAAGTACATGTTATGCTTCAAGCTGTTATGTAGGTGTCTGATGACATTAGCAACAAGTTAAATATAGGGAAGTTGGTGTGTGGAAAAGTTTTATTATCATAGGATGGTTTTTCATTCATCAAGTCAGTTAGATGAGTTGTATGTCTTTGTTTGTATGTGTATGTGTGTGTTTGTTCGTTTGAGTCTTTGTTTGTATGTGTATGTGTGTGTTTGTTCGTTCGTTTGTGTGTGTGAGTTTGTTTGTTTGTGTGTGTGTTTGTTTGTTTGTTTGTTTGTATGTGCGTGTGTGTGTGTATGTATGTGTGTATATATGTGCGTGTGTGATTGTGTGTGTCTGTATCTGTGTGTCTGAAGAACACAGTAAAGCAATTCCATAACTCTCACTTACCTAGTTACTAATTTACCATCATGCATTACATCCTGCTCGGCAATTAAATAGCCTTATCACCTTAACCACACCGTTTAAAGAAAAGAAAAATGGTTCGGTTGTTGTATCTAGTACCGTTATGATATAAACGCACTTGTTGCAAGGTTGCAAATTGCCGTCAAAGTTCTAATTATAAAAGGGGAAAAGGAAGCTTAACTGAGGGTATAGAGAAAGGGTGAAAGGAAGTCTTAGAGAAGTCAAGCTTCTAAGGAAAAATTGTAAAGGTTCGTATATTATTATTTTCATTTAGGGAATAAGGGATAACATATTAACTCAAATTTATATTTGATGAAAATAGTGATAACATATTAACTCGATTTTATATTTGACGAAAACAGGGATAACATCTTTTAACAATGATATTTCACGAGAACAGGAATACATCTAAAGCAATGTATATATATATATATATATATATATATATATATATATATATATATATATATATATATATATTTTTTTAGTTATATAGCAGGTAGAATGATCGAAAAGTCTGGATATGGTTTAATATAATTCTGACACATCCCCAGTGCTGATGATGACTTATTCACTATGATTTGTATATAGTAATATAACCTTTTCTTACAAGAGAGCGAAAGAATTTCAGGATTTAATAGTAATGATAAATAATACTATACCTTATCGTTCGTAGTAGTATAGGCATTCCAAGTTTCTTTTTGGTTAAAATGTTTTTGTAACATCCGCCGTATTCCTAGTCATTTTCGGCCCTTGGCCTTCACATCCTCCTCCTCCTCCTTCCCTTCCCCCTCCTCCTCCTCCTCCCCTTCCCCCTCCTCCTCCTTCTTTTCCCCAAAAAGGATAACAAGCTCTTTTATTTTCCTTCCCTTCCTCCTCTAAGCACATCCCGAATCGCATTTGTTTTCGCACTGTTCATACGCCTTTCACGAAATATTATTGGAACGATTGCCGTGTCCTTCGTCTGGGGGATCCTTGGTGAAAGACACTGTATAAAAAATAAAAGCATTACACCATCATCATTGTCTTTAGCCCCTTTTGACGGTCCTATAGGTACGATGGCCACGGCAATAGTAGAGATACGGACGTATGTCATACCCGCCATAACCGCCATCTTGAAACAACAATGCGCGGGAACTTCAAACGAAAACACAATGGGCGATCGCTTTAAAATCCTAAAAGAACTTCTTATTCATGGTATATTCATCTGGAATCAGCTGTTGTTCCTTTTGTAAGTTTTTTTTTCTAAAGATGGGTTTTGGTTGGGGATAAATATTTATGTATATATATATTTTTTTACGGTTTGTGCGGTACCTGTGATTGTGAATGTAATATATACTCTCTTTATTTGAGGATTTTTATGATTTTTTATTATTTTTATTATTATTATTATCATTTTTTTTAATGGATTCAGGGTACTAGCGTGTGTGTTTTTGTGTTTAATTTTATGTGTACGTCTGTGTGTGTGTATGTGTGTGCGCGCGTGTATGTGTTTATTTGTTCATTTAAATGTATTTGTTATGTATTTCAGGACATAACCACGAACATAACATGATCAATTAGCGAAACCTATGGACTTGAAAACTTGTCTTCTTCAAATTATATAAGAAGATCCTGTCATGCAATATATTAATAAGTCTTCATCAGTTCCTTTGGAAAAAAAAAAGAATACTTATCACTGCATATATACTTTTACATCAATTGTATTATCTATTTGTATATTTTTGTACATATCATTATTTATATCATTATTAATATCATTATGCATTTATATCATTTATACTGTAAAGAGTCACTGAGAGTTTCATATTCGAAGAGAAAAGTCACTCGTGTAAATTGTATATTACCTGCATTGCATTATGCAGAATGGCTCTCACATACACTGCACCAAAAGTGACATTGCACCGAAATTTGCAATTTAATTACGATGCAAATATGCTTTGGGTGTTACGTGTGCCCTCTTTATTCAACATCGTAAATTCAACAAATGAATTGAGCGAAAGAAGCTACTTTGCACATAATTCGAAATCTGTTTCATTCCTTAAATTCGACTACTTTTTCTCTCTTCTTCACTTCATGTATGGCAGGTGACTTAGAAAGTGCATATGGGAGAGATGGACACTATAAGGATGCCATAAGAGTATATGAACTTATTGTTGAATGAACACTCATATCAGCATTCATGTATATATGTACTAAAACACACACACACACACACACACTCCCACACACACACACACACACGCATACACATACATACACACACATATACTCACTCTCTCTCTCTCTCTGTCTATGTCTCTCTCTGTTTCTCTCTCTTTCTCTCTCTCGCTTGCTTACTCTCTCTCTCTCTCTCTATCTCTCCCTCTCGCTTGCTTGCTCTCTCTCTCTCTCTCTCTTTCATTGTCTCTTTCTAACACACACACATGAACATTCAAAACTTTCGTTCACATCTAGACTGAAAATCAAAAAAAATTTAAAACTAATTTTTGAAAAGGCATCTGCAACGTGAAACCAAATAAGATTGCAACTATGAATTTATAAATGGTATAATCCTGTGCAGCATACAGT
>BOPN01001087.1:85044-90044 GCA_017312705.2 Penaeus japonicus
TATATATATATATATATATATATATATATATATATATATATATATATATATATATATATATATATTTAAGAGAGAGAGAGAGAGAGAGAGAGAGAGAGAGAGAGAGAGAGAGAGAGAGAGAGAGAGAGAGAGAAAGAGAGAGAGAGAGAGAGAGAGAGAGAGAAAGAGAGAGAGAGAGAAAGGGAGAGAGAGAGAGAGAGAGAGAGAGAGAGAGAGAGAGAGAGAGAGAGAGAGAGAGAGAGAGAGAGAGAGAGAGAGAGAGAGAGAGAGAAAGAGAGAGGGAAAGACAGAGAGACAGAGAGAGAGAGAGAGAAGAGAAGTGACGAAAAAGAGATAAAGAAAGATAAAAAAGAAAGAAAGAAAGAGAAACGAGAGATATTAAAAAACAAAAAACAAACACAGACACAGTAATAGGACCGCCTGTTTAGCGACGGTTCGAAACCAACCTTTCCCAGGACACCTCCGCGCGCTCGTAAGAACACGCGTAGATTATTGCAATTTGCAGCGAGTGGCCGGACGTTGATGGGCGGCACTTGTGAAGTGTCTCTTCATCCAGGGAGGAGGATAATGTGTAATTAAGTGAACGACGGCATCCGCTCGACCGCTGCAATTGATAATAATTTGAAGCGCGGTAACATGGACACGGTAATCCTAACGGGGGAGGTCGTATCATTTATTGCAATGGCATAAGCAGCAATTAAAGCCGTAGAAGTGATAATGATAATGGTAATGCCTGTGATAATGACATCATCACAACTGCATAAAGCATAATGGGCATTCATTCAACGAGATACAAGAGGTCGCTTATGTTTGTTCTTAGCGCTTGTATTTGGAATTTTATTTCGTCTTCTGTGTCCATGAATACACAGTACATAATTCCAGTGGACCTATTACCTTGAAACGCATTATCCCCCCCTCCCCCCCCCCCCAAGCTAGAAATTGCAAGCTATTAGTATACCTATTAGTACTGTGTAATGCTCCTTTACAGAATAACCTGGAGCTATGTTATCTATTTGCATATATCCGCGTCAAAATTTCTTTATGATTGATTCCGTTAGAGCGGTTATTATAATCGTATATCGCTTTATCGGATTAGGTACACACGCATTATCTCCTTTGTCAGATTTACAAGAAACGGTAGAGGAGGAGGGAAGAAGAAGAAGAAGAAGAAGAAGAAGAAGAAGAAGAAGAAGAAGAAGAAGAAGAAGAAGGAGAAGAAGAAGAAGAAGAAGGAGAAGAAGAATGGAAATTAAAAGGAGAGAAAGAAAGTGAAGAGGAAAATAAAATAAAAAATATGAAATGTTCCTTATAAAGATAATCAGTCCAAGGTCATTAAGTACATGTTATGCTTCAAGCTGTTATGTAGGTGTCTGATGACATTAGCAACAAGTTAAATATAGGGAAGTTGGTGTGTGGAAAAGTTTTATTATCATAGGATGGTTTTTCATTCATCAAGTCAGTTAGATGAGTTGTATGTCTTTGTTTGTATGTGTATGTGTGTGTTTGTTCGTTTGAGTCTTTGTTTGTATGTGTATGTGTGTGTTTGTTCGTTCGTTTGTGTGTGTGAGTTTGTTTGTTTGTGTGTGTGTTTGTTTGTTTGTTTGTTTGTATGTGCGTGTGTGTGTGTATGTATGTGTGTATATATGTGCGTGTGTGATTGTGTGTGTCTGTATCTGTGTGTCTGAAGAACACAGTAAAGCAATTCCATAACTCTCACTTACCTAGTTACTAATTTACCATCATGCATTACATCCTGCTCGGCAATTAAATAGCCTTATCACCTTAACCACACCGTTTAAAGAAAAGAAAAATGGTTCGGTTGTTGTATCTAGTACCGTTATGATATAAACGCACTTGTTGCAAGGTTGCAAATTGCCGTCAAAGTTCTAATTATAAAAGGGGAAAAGGAAGCTTAACTGAGGGTATAGAGAAAGGGTGAAAGGAAGTCTTAGAGAAGTCAAGCTTCTAAGGAAAAATTGTAAAGGTTCGTATATTATTATTTTCATTTAGGGAATAAGGGATAACATATTAACTCAAATTTATATTTGATGAAAATAGTGATAACATATTAACTCGATTTTATATTTGACGAAAACAGGGATAACATCTTTTAACAATGATATTTCACGAGAACAGGAATACATCTAAAGCAATGTATATATATATATATATATATATATATATATATATATATATATATATATATATATATATATTTTTTTAGTTATATAGCAGGTAGAATGATCGAAAAGTCTGGATATGGTTTAATATAATTCTGACACATCCCCAGTGCTGATGATGACTTATTCACTATGATTTGTATATAGTAATATAACCTTTTCTTACAAGAGAGCGAAAGAATTTCAGGATTTAATAGTAATGATAAATAATACTATACCTTATCGTTCTCGTGTAGTATAGGCATTCCAAGTTTCTTTTTGGTTAAAATGTTTTTGTAACATCCGCCGTATTCCTAGTCATTTTCGGCCCTTTGCTTCACATCCTCCTCCTCCTCCTTCCCTTCCCCCTCCTCCTCCTCCTCCCCTTCCCCCTCCTCCTCCTTCTTTTCCCCAAAAAGGATAACAAGCTCTTTTATTTTCCTTCCCTTCCTCCTCTAAGCACATCCCGAATCGCATTTGTTTTCGCACTGTTCATACGCCTTTCACGAAATATTATTGGAACGATTGCCGTGTCCTTCGTCTGGGGGATCCTTGGTGAAGGACACTGTATAAAAAATAAAAGCATTACACCATCATCATTGTCTTTAGCCCCTTTTGACGGTCCTAGGTCGATGGCCACGGCAATAGTAGAGATACGGACGTATGCTCCGCCATAACCGCCATCTTGAAACAACAATGCGCGGGAACTTCAAACGAAAACACAATGGGCGATCGCTTTAAAATCCTAAAAGAACTTCTTATTCATGGTATATTCAACTGGAATCAGCTGTTGTTCCTTTTGTAAGTTTTTTTCTTTCTAAAGATGGGTTTTGGTTGGGGATAAATATTTATGTATATATTTTTTTTACGGTTTGTGTGGTACCTGTGATTGTGAATGTAAGATATACTCTCTTTATTAGAGGATTTTTATGATTTTTTATGATTTTTTATTATTATTATTATTATTATTATTTTTAATGGATTCAGGGTACTAGCGTGTGTGTTTTTGTGTTTAATATTATGTGTACGTGTGTGTGTGTGTGTGTGTGTGTGTGTGTGTGTGTGTGTGTGTTTTTGCGCGCGCGCGTGTGTGTGTATATTTGTTCATTTATATGCATTTGTTATGTATTTCAGGACATAACCACGAACATAACATGATCAATTAGCGAAACCTATGGACTTGAAAACTTGTCTTCTTCAAATTATATAAGAAGATTCTGTCATGCAATATATTAATAAGTCTTCATCAGTTCCTTTGGAAAAAAAAGAATACTTATCATTGCATTTATACTTTTAGATCAATTGTATTATCTATTTACATATTTTTGTATATATCATTATTTATATCATTATTAATATCATTATGCATTTATATCATTTATACTGTAAAAAGTTACTGAGAGTTTCATATTCGAAGAGAAAAGTCACTCGTGTAAATTGTATATTACCTGCATTGCATTATGCAGAATGGCTCTCACATACACTGCACCAAAAGTGACATTGCACCGAAATTTGCAATTTAATTACGATGCAAATATGCTCTGGGTGTTACGTGTGCCCTCTTTATTCAACATTGTAAATTCAACAAATGAATTGAGCGAAAGAAGCTACTTTGCACATAATTCGAAATCTGTTTCATTCCTTAAATTTGACTACTTTTTCTCTCTTCTTCACTGCTTCTTGTATGGCAGGTGACTTAGAAAGCGCTTATAGGAGAGATGGACACTATAAGGATGCCATAAGAGTATATGAACTTATTGTTGAATGAACACTCATATCAGCATTCATGTATATATGTACTAACACACACACACACACACACATACACACACACATACACACACACACACACTCCCCCCCCACACACTCGCATACACATACATACACACACATACACACGCACGCATACACATACATACACACACACACATTCTCTCTCTCTCTCTCTGTCTCTGTCTGTCTCTCTCTCTCTCTCTCTCTCTCTCTCTCTCTCTCTCTCATTCTCTCTTTCTCACACACACACACACATACACACACAAATTCTCTCTCTTTCTTTCTCTCTCTCTCTCATTATCTCTTTCTCTCACACACACACACATGAACATTCAAAACTTTCGTTCACATCTAGACTGAAAATCAAACAAATTTTAAAACTAATTTTTGAAAAGGCATCTGCAATGTGAAACCAAATAAGATTGCAACTATGAATTTATAAATGGTATAATCCTGTGCAGCATACAGTATTTTAAACACACTTTCAAAGAAACAGCTTATGCTTTTTCAGAAGCATAACGATGTTGAATACAAAGATATTCTTATTTGTTTGCATTGTATCTTTTCTCATTTGCTTTTCAGGTCGTATGTATTTGGGTCTTGTTCCTTTTTTTGATCTTTGAATAAACGTGGCTTTATCTGTTTGCTTTATTCATTATTTTTCATTTTATTTTAATTTATTTTATCTTTATTTTTTATATTTTACTGTTTTTTTTCTTGTATTATAGAAACATGGGTGTGTTATCATTAACATGTAAAGTCCCTGAGTGCTTTATTTTCGTCACATATTTCATGATAAAAATAATGTATATCAAAATGTTTTTTGAGTTCCATTAACTAAACATTAATTAAGTTTTGAATTATGTTTTTATATAACAGTTTACATCACACAGTCCTTATAACTTATAACTAATATCATTACATCTTTTGTTATTGTGGTTGCCATTAGGTTAATTATTATTATCACTTTTATTACCATCATCATCATTTTTATATCATTATCATTATTATCATCATCATCATTATTGTTCTTGTTATTATCTTTATTACTATCATCATTATCATTAT
>BOPN01001087.1:95044-97544 GCA_017312705.2 Penaeus japonicus
TATATATATACATACACACACATACACTGTCGATCAACGGATCATGGAAAATTTCACAGGATGTTATTATTGAGGAATTATGAATGAGACAAGAAGAGTTAGATGAGATAGAGAGACAACTGATCGACTGACAGATAGACAGACGCTTACACATGTCATTAATATTATTGATATTATTATTATTATTTTTATTATTACGTACTATTGGCTAATATTAATATTAATATTATTTTTATCATTGTTCATTGGTTTTACGCCGTTTTATTTTATTACATGACAAACATACACTATTAAACATTAATATTACAAAGAAAGAATGAGAAAGAGAGAGAGAGAGAGAGAGAGAGAGAGAGAGATTGGTAGACGGAGAATAAAAAAAAAAAAAAATGAAAAAGTTAGTATAAAGGGAATACAATACTAGATCCAGGAAATATTATTCGTATTTTGAGGTCGTTTTGATCACGATTTATTTTTTTATTTTTTTTTTTTTTAGGGGGAAAAATATAAATCGTTGGTGATAACGCAATTTTGAAAATGTATCTGATGCTCCTGTACTCGCTTACAATTTCAATTCCAAACCAGTAATTGAAATACCAGAATGAAAAGGGAAAAGGGAAACACGGGGAGGGAACATCTGAAGAACAGGGATGCTCTGAATGATTATTCAAAAGACGCTGCAACCTTTTCAATCGAGGTTGCAATACTGTTCGGTTATATCTATTGAAACATAACGGTTAAGATAGAATAACAAGAACAACAGAATTGTTGATGTTTTGATATATAGATACTAATATTCTATAGTATAATATGAATACTAATATCATACATACACATGTGTATATATATGTATGTGTATATACTTGTTGCAAGTGTTGCGAATTACGACACTGGGAGACACATCAGTAATCAATAGCCTATTTTTATCTGTTAACGCTCAATGATAGATCATTCTCTCCTGTTACTAATGGATATTGCACTATATTTCGCTTTGCTTTGAACGATAGAAGGGAAGTAATGAAAATATTGATAGAAAAATAAATGAGCAGAACTGATCAGGCATAGTGTTTTGAATAATGGATTTATGTTGTTAATATCCCTCGACATTTTAATGTAATTATTAATTTTTAATACTTGGAAAATGTAATATATTTCTTTAAGGTATCTACGGAATTAAATACCACAATTCCCAATGTTTTATTTTATTTATTTATTTTTTATTATTTTTTTTACTTTTTATTTTTAATTTTTTTATTTTTTTAGATCGAGAAGTAAGGTGTTTGATTATTGCTACTATTATTGTCATTATGACCACCAGGGTTACTGTTGTTGTTATTCCTCTCATTATTGTCAATGTCAATATCATTATTATTATAAGCATTGTTATCTTTGTGATAATGATAATAACTATTATGATATTCAAGATATCATTATCATCATTATCATCATTACTATTATGATCATTGATATCATCATTACCATTACCTTTACTATAATCATTACCATTATCATTACCATTACTTTTATCATCATCATTTTCATCCTCATCATTATTATCATCAATAATTGTCACCATAATCGCGGGTGAATCACGAATCAACATCCAGCTCACTAAAGAAAAACAAAACAAAACCCATCGATTAACAAAGAAAAAAAAAATCAAATATTTCATCATGTGTGTTATGAAACGAACTCAGACACTTAAGTAGTTCATGGAAAGAATGGGGAGGAGGAGGAGGGGTGGGTGGGGTGTGGGGTGTGGATTGGTCAAGATTTTAGTGTAGGTCACTTCAGAGGAAGAGGAAAAGTGTAATGACAAGAAAGGCCCATATGTTGCACAGTTGCAAGTGAGGATCATTAATTGCAACACTTCTTGGATAACACCATGGATTGAGCCGATTCGTAGGCCTATGGAGAGGCACAATATCTATGTATGTCCAAATATAGCCTCTGGTATTGTTTTATTACGTATATGTGGATCTCTTGCGTATCTTCTTTGTGCAATAAGAAACAGTTAGATCTTTTTTTAACAATTTATGAGTGGGTGATTGTAACTGCAGGATTTGTAGCGGAAAGGGATATATTTATGGATTTCTCATGGGTATATACATCAGTATGATATTAAAGTGAATTGAAAAATTGTCAGTGTGAATGAAACAGAAAAGACTAATTTTGGGACTGATATTCTTTGCGTGGACTTGATATATGCGTATATTTCATGTGGCTGTGTGAAGTCAAAATATAAAAAAAGAAAGAAAAAATAGTGATAATAATGATGATAATAATGATATGAAATAAAAAGAAAACTCTATCTAGATGGAAAAAAAGAAGAAAAAATAATGATAATAATGATGATAATAATAATATGATATGAATAAAAAGAGAACTCTATCTAGATGGAAAAAAAGGAAAAAATGATGATAATAATGATAATAATAATGATAATAATATGATATAAAAACAGTACTCTATCTAACTCCCTCCATACACAAACAGACAATCT
>BOPN01001087.1:105044-122544 GCA_017312705.2 Penaeus japonicus
TCCTTCCTATCTCACTCGCTTTATTTATCACCTCACTATATTTCTCTTCCCTCTGCATCTCCGTCCATCTGCAGCATCGGTCCCTTCCCCTTCTTTGAGCTTTCTCTTAATCGGCGCGCCTGTGTTTGCCTACAAATATATGTCACGGTAGCGCAGGAAATACACACTCAGTCAGCTGTTTATGTCCTTCAATAAACACATGACGATATTCGATATATGTATATGCATGGATATTCAGTATCAGCGTTATGTGCGATTGGCAAAGATCTACGCATTAAATCGCAGAATTGTGCATGGGCTTAGCTGTGATGTAAGAGATTTCCGCGGACACTCAATGACTTTGCATTTATTGGCACGTTGCACCTTTTAGCCGTTGCGTTTTAGCTGTGCGATTGACTATTGCACAGGAAATCCAGGTGGCAAGGGAACTGATATATCAGAAAGTGAATACAGTGGAACAATACAGCAGATGTATCAAAGTTTGTATTGTATTCACAATCCCGTATCTCTATTCTTCTTGCATAATGCATGGTTTAGCATAATTTCTATTCCTATGCAAGTTGCAGAATATCTAAGTTTGCATTACATGATCTGGCTCCCTAACTCATGCGCTTCAACTGCATGAGCCTTGGACATTTAGTGGCTTAAGTTGAATTCATCTTCATATATACATGTATATATATATATATATATATATATATATATATATATATATATATATATATATATATATATATATATTGATGAATTGAAAATGGTTTATACTCCACTAGGATATTTCTTTTGCTTGTAATACCCTAATTGAGGCCTAAGTCATAGACTCGAATAAGAATGCATGTAAAAGGAAAACATACAAATCAGCAACTCAAATGAAATTGAAATGTGTTAAGGAGTTTGGAAACTCGACCTTACATGATGATTTATAATCTAATGCTCTACAGTCTTTCGTAACCTTTCTGTTTGACCGCACTGCGTGTTAGATAAAAATTCACAGATTTTGGTAACACGTTATGTCTAATGTAACTTGTTACCAGTTTTGCTCGTAATTACTCACTAAGCTTTATAAAGTGACAGATTAACATGCCATGTCCAAAGCGCTTTGTTTACTCAAAGCGCATTATAAAGTAGACGTTTTTAATGTTCAAAAATATGTGTGCCCGAAACGCCTATTTTTCCCTCGAACTGTTCGTTAAGTAAAGTATTCGACGAACTTTGTTAACTGTGTAAAGTCCGACACGCTTTTTACCGAATCAGTTCTTTATCTAAGTACCCAGAGTTTTGTAAAGTAACAATGAAATACAATGAGACTAAATCACCTTATTTTCCCAGAACAGTTTTTCGTGTAATTTAGAAACAATCACTCAAATACTCTACATATAAGTGCTACATATAACACCTACATATAAGTACTCGGAACTTTATAAAGCAACAATCTAGCACTGATATGACGGAATAACATCCCTTATAAGTAAAAAAAAAAAAAAAGTCCAAAAAATCTCCAGGCCATAAAAGTTTTTCTTTATAAACTATCAGCAACGCCTTTTTTTTTCGCAAGATCACCTCTACGTATAAGCCCTCGGAGCTTTATAAAGTAAGAGTCAAACAGTGATAGAACATTACTCTCTCGGACTCAATTAGACGTCGGGCTGGTACTCTGGCACCCTGGCACTGCTTGTTCCACCATTATTAGATCCGGTATGACAAAGTGCCTGTGACGCGGCACCCCTTCTCCCCTCTTGGCCTTACCATAGGCCAAACTCTCTCTCTCTCTCTCTCTTATTCTCTTTCTCTCTCTCTCTCTCTCTTTCTATCTCTCTCTCTCTTTCTTTCTCTCTTTGTCTCTCTCTCTCTCTCTCTTTCTTTCTTTCTCTCTCTCTCTCTCACTCTTTCCCTCAACCCCCCCTCTCACTCTCTCTCTCTATTTCACCCCCCTCTCTCTTTCCCTCCCTCCCTCCCTCTCTCCTTACCCCCCCTCCTCTCTCCCTCCCTCTCTCTCTCGCTCACCCCCCCCCCTCTCTCTCTATTTCACCCCCCTCTCTCTTTCCCTCCCTCCCTCCCTCCCTCCTTCTCCCTCCCTCTCCCACTCCCTCCCTCCTCCCCTCACCCTCCCTCCTTTTCACTCCCCCTCCTCCCTCCCTCCCTCTCATCCCCCCTCGACTCCGTCCCTGACCTCTCTGCCGTCGAGGGAAAAGGCAGCAAGACTCGGTTTAACTCGGAGGGGCAGGGAGGCTAAGCCCACAGTAAGAGAGAGGAGAGGGACGCACTATGGAAGGGGTGTAGGGCATAAAACGCAAAAATAAAAGGGATTATCTGAAGCGCGGCAAGAGAAGGGTGTGCAGAGTGGCAGGGGAGGGAAGAGGCAAAGTGGTGGGGAAGAAAGGCAGGGGAAGAAAATATAACATTGTTACGAAAGGGAGGGGAAAAGGGGTGACGGATGATGGAAGGGAGGCACGGTGGAGAAAATGAATGTGGATTTTGACAGATGGAAAGAGATACAAGGTATGAGGAAGAGAGAGAGAGAGAGAGAGAGAGAGAGAGAGAGAGAGAGAGAGAGAGAGAGAGAGAGAGAGAGAGAGAGAGAGAGAGATAGAGAGAGCAAGAGAGAGCTAGAGCTAGAGCGAGAGCGAGAGCGAGAGCGAGGACGAGAGAAAGATAGAGAGAGAGATAAAGAGATAGAGAGAAAGAGATAGAGAGAGGGAGATAGATAGATAAATAGATAGAGATAGAGAGAAAGAGAAAGAGAGAGAGAAACCGAGAGCGAGTGAGAAAAAAAAACGAGGTAGAGAGACCCCGAGAGAGAGCGAGAGAGAGAGACCGAGAGAACGAGAGAGCCAGAAAATAAGGGAGGACAAGAGAAACTCAATAACAGATAAAGAGGAGGGTAATGAAATATACTCAGAGGGGGGACACCTTTGAATTGAAATTATACGCGATTCCATAGAAAACGGTAATAGGGAGACAGGCAACAGAAGCGCAATAGAAGAGCGTATAGCGCAGAAAGGGACGCGTTTCTTGCCATACAGTGAATAGGAAAATTGGCTGGGAGGAAATAGGGGGGAAAATAGGGGGAGAAAGGGAGGGAAATGAAAGGGTAGATAAAAGAGAGAAAGAGAGGTAAATAAAAGAGAGAAAGGGAGGGAAATGAAAGGGTAGATAAAAGAGAGAAAGAGAGGGAAATAAAAGAAAGAAAGAGGGTAGATAAAAGAGAGAAAGGGAGGGAAATGAAAGGGTAGATAAAAGAGAGAAAGGGAGGGAAATGAAAGGATAGATAAAAGATAAACAAGCACAAAAAGTACTTAATATTTTGTTATAGAGAAATATGAAGGAAATTAGGGAAATAAAGGGAGGGAAGTGAAGAGTGAGACAACAAAAACAAACAAACAAACAAGTACTCCATCTACGAAGAGAAGGAACTGAAAAAAAATAAAATAAAGGAACGAACAGGAAGCACAAGAGGAAAAGAGTAAAGTGAAATAGAAAGGAGGGTATAGGAAATAAATATGAGACAGGAAAGACAAAGGACAAAAACACCGAAGGGAAAAAAACAGAAAAGGGGAATAAACAGAAAGGTGAAAAACATAAAAGGAAGAAAACAGAAAAAGGGAAAAACAGAAAAAGGGAAACGCAGAACAGGGAGAAAACAAAAAAGAAAAACAGAAGAGGGGAAAACAGACAAGGGAAAAACAGAAAAGGGGTAAACAGAAAAAAGGAAAACAACAAAAGAGGAAAAACAAAAAAGGGAAAAAAGCAGAACAGGGAGAAAACAGAAATGGGGAAAAACAGAAAAAGGGAGACAATAGAAAAGAGAGAGAAAAAAAAAGATAAAAAACAGAATAGGTGAAAGCAGAAAGGATTAAAAGTCAGAAAAGGAGTAAAACAAGAGAAGAGCGAAAGGGGAAAAGGTGTATTCTTGCATAATCATGTATTCATGGTGGCTGGCCCGAACTTTTTTTTTCTTTCTTTCTTTTTTTCTTTGCGGTGATAAACAACAGCGCTTCATAATGTCCATCATGAACACATTTGGAATATTTTCTCTCTCTCTCTCTTTTTTTTTTTTTTTTTCTTTTTTGGAGGAGGGAGATAGTAAATGTCGTGGAGGGAGAAGGAGGAATAGGAGAAGGAAGAGGAAGAGGAGGAGGAGGAGGAGGAGGAGGGAGGGAGGGAGTTAGGGAGGGTGGGAGGGAGGGAGGGAGGGGGAAGGAACAGAGGAGAAGGTAAGGGAAATATAAGGGATATAAGGAGGGTCGTGGTGGAGAAGAAGGAGAAGAAGAAGAAGGAAAAGAAAAAGAAAAAAAGAAAAAAGAAAAAGAAAAGGAAAAAGAAGAAGAAAGATATAAAGAAAAAGAAAAAGAAGAAGAAAAAAAAAAGAAAAAAGATAATAATAATAAGTGAGGGAGAGGAAGAAGAGAAGGTAAGTCGATAAGGAAAACCATAGAAGAAAGAATAAAATGAGAGACAGGGCAAAAGAGAGGATAGAACTACAGAGAGAGAGGGTAGGGAGGGAGAGAAAGAGGGCTACCGGGGAGGGAGGGGAAAGGAGGGGAGGAGGAGGAGGGAGGGGAAGTAAATCCTATTATAATAGGAAGGGGGATGTGAATTGCAGTCCTCTTGTGAAACTCAACGTGTAAATCCACCAACGACGCTCTGTTGGATGATATTTTTGGATGACAAGAGAGCGTGGATGACAAGAGAGCGTGGATGACAAGAGAGCGTGGATGACAAGAGAGCGTGGATGACAAGTGAGCGTGGATGACAAGAGAGCGTGGATGACAAGAGAGCGTGGATGACAAGAGAGCGTGGATGACAAGAGAGCGTGGATGACAAGAGAGCGTGGATGACAAGAGAGCGTGGATGACAAGAGAGCGTGGATGACAAGTGAGCGTGGATGACAAGAGAGCGTGGGTGACAAGTGAGCGTGGATGACAAGAGAGCGTGGATGACAAGTGAGCGTGGATGACAAGAGAGCGTGGATGACAAGAGAGCGTGGATGACAAGAGAGCGTGGATGACAAGAGAGCGTGGATGACAAGAGAGCGTGGATGACAAGAGAGCGTGGAGGATGAAGTGAGCGGACGACAAGAGAGGGTGGATGACAAGAGAGCGTGGATGACAAGAGAGGATGGATGATGAAGAGTGGTGGAAAGTGAGCGTGGATGACAAGAGAGCGTGTGGATGACAAGAGAGCGAATACAAAGTGAGCGTGGATGACAGAGAGCGCGGATACAAGAGGAGCGTGGATAACAAGTGAGCGTGGATGACAAGAGAGCGTGGATGACAAGAGAGCGTGGATGACAAGAGAGCGTGGATGACAAGAGAGCGTGGATGACAAGAGAGCGTGGATGACAAGAGAGCGTGGATGACAAGAGAGCGTGGATGACAAGTGAGCGTGGATGACAAGAGAGCGTGGATGACAAGAGAGCGTGGATGACAAGAGAGCGTGGATGACAAGTGAGCGTGGATGACAAGAGAGCGTGGATGACGAGAGAGCGTGGATGACAAGAGAGCGTGGATGACAAGTGAGCGTGGATGACAAGAGAGCGTGGATGACGAGAGAGCGTGGATGACAAGTGAGCGTGGATGACAAGTGAGCATGGATGAAAAGAGAGCGTGGATGACGAGAGAGCGTGGATGACAAGAGAGCTTGGATGACAAGTGAGCGTGGATGACAAGAGAGGGTGGATGACAAGAGAGCGTGGATGACAAGAGAGCGTGGATGACAAGAGAGCGTGGATGACAAGAGAGCGTGGATGACAAGAGAGCGTGGATGACAAGAGACCGGAGAGAAAAAGGTTGTTCTGAGGAGGAAAAATAGATGTCATTGTGAACAGAGATTTAATCAGAACGAAAGAGAAGAGTGGATGAAGAACAACAGATGAAGAGGAAGAACGAAATGATAGCGATAATAATGATCATTTTGGGAGATGGATGATAAAGAGGTGTTGTAGCGGAGGAAAAGGCAGGAAAACAGATAAACAGGAAAAAAAGATACTTTGTGATTGGAGGTTGTGATAAATGGCTTTTATTTAAAAAAAAGATAAACAGCAGAAGTAATAGCAACAACAACAACCACAACAACACCAAAACAAGCACCACAACCACCAGCAACACCACGACTATTACACCACCAATAGCACTACCACTACAACACCAAAACCATCAACACCACAACACCATCACTAACAACAAAACCAACACCGCCACAACCACAACCACCAACAACACAATAACCAGCACCAACACTACCTACACCACCACCAACATAACCACAACAAGAACACCACCACAACCACCAATAACACCATAACCAGCACCAACACTACCCACACCACCACCAACATAACCACAACAAGAACACCACCCCAACCAACACCACAACCACCAATAACACCATAACCAGCACCAACACAACCACAACCACAACCACAAACAACAACAAAGATAACATTACAACAGAGAGTTATGTCAAAACCCATTTGTTAAAGTTAAGGACAAGAGAAAGTTGATAAGGATGCTATATGGCGTGTATATATCACTAAGATTATTAATTCAGGGTAATATTACGTCACAAAAGAAGGCATTTGTTACAAGGAAAACTTTTGTCACTTTTTACTGAAGCGGAAATAGTCATGACGGAAATAACTTTTTTTTTTTTTTTTTTTTTTTTTTTTTTTTTTTTTTTTTTTTTTTTTTTTTTTTTTTGTGTGTGTGTGTGTGTGTGTGTGTGTGTGTGTGTGTGTGTGTGTGTGTGTGTGTGATGAAACAGTTGGAATATTTACGGTATTTATTGTTATTGTTATTATGGTTATGGTGATTTTAACAATCGTGTTATCATTATTATGATAATCATTTTTATGCTTATCATTAATATCATCATTGTTATAATTGTCATTATCATTATTATCATCATTAGTATCATCTTTATCATATCGTTATCATTATATTATCTATATCATCATTATTATCATCATTATCATCACCATCATTATCATCAGAAATAATATTAATATTAATAGAAATATCAAAAGTAACAGAAAAAAATAATAAGATAATAATAATAACAATAATAATAATAATGATAATACCATAATTACTATAATAACAATACAAAGGAGACACAACCACACTCTCTACAACCATATACATCACACCTTCAACCAACCACCATTAATTACCCACATAAGCTTCTTCATTGTCCACCAAAAACAAACAAAAAACAAATACCCATTACACCCTGCAAAGAACAAATACACAAATAGGTTAAAAAAAAAAAAAAAAACATAACAAAAACACAAGGAGTCTCTTTCTATCTTAATATATCTATTATTATCATTCATTTTGTTATGGTTATTATTATTGTTATTGTTGTTTTCATTGTCATTGTTGTTATTCTAATCGTTATCATCATTACCATTTTCAATATGATTCTCATTAGTATTTCTATCACTATCGTTATTAATCATTATCGTTATTAGTATCATTATTAGAATTAATATTGTTATTAGTATAATTATTGCTATCGTTATGATTGTCATTATTATTTTTATTATGATTGTTATTGTTATTGTTAATATCATCATTATCATTAGTAGTAGTGCTTGTAGAAGTAGTATAAATAGTAGTAGTAGTAGTAGCAATAACGGTGGTAATTGTGATAATATAAGTAGTAGTAGAAGTCGTAATATCATTATCATTAGTAATGATAGTAGTAATGTAAGAATTAATTCTAATATTAGTAGTATTATAGTTGTAGCAATAGTAAAAATAGTAGTAGTAATAGAAGTAGCACGTATAGTAGTATCAGTACTTATAATGGTAGTAATAGTGACAGTAATAGCGGTGATGACGATAGTATTAGTAGTACCGGTAGTGGTAATATCAATAGTAGAAGTAGTGATAGTAATAGTAGTAATATTGGTAGTATTAGTAAGAATAGTGGTAATCGACCAGGTAGCTGGGCACAGGACCCCTAACCCCACCCTACCCCACCCCAACCACTCCACCCATCCGACCCCCTCCCAAATCCACCTTCACCCCAACCCCCCACTCCCACCCCAACCCCTCCCAAGTTTGCTCCCAAATCCAGCTCCGACTGCAACTTCCCTCCCGACTAATCCCAACGCCTGATGAACACACACTGGACTAATTACAGTCAGAGTCGAGATCAGGGCTCAGCTGTGCCTCGGTCCCCCCCCTCCCCCCTCTCCCCCCTCCTCTTCTACCTCCCTCTAGCCGGTAATGCTTCCTTCTCTCCTTCTACCTTCTCCTTCCCCTTACCTTCTAGTCGGTAACGCTTCCTTCTCCCTTCCCCTCTAGCCTGTAACACCTCCTCCCCTTCCCCCTCCCCCCTCCTACCCCTAGCCGGTACCCCCTTCCCCCCCCTTCCCCTCCCACCCCTAGCCGGTACCACCTTCTCATCCTCCTCCCCTTCCCCCTTCCCCTCCTACCCCTAGCCGGTACCACCTCCTCCCCTCCCCTTCCCCCTTCCCCCCTACCCCTAGCCGGTACCACCACCTCCTCCCCTTCCCCCTTCCCCCTCCTACCCCTACCCGGTACCACCTCCTCCCCTTCCCCCATCCCCCTCCTTCCCCTAGCCGGTACCACCTCCCTCTTCCCCCCCTTCCCCCTCCTACCCCTACCCGATAACACCTCCTCCTCCCCTCCCCCCTTCCCTCCTACCCCTAGCCGGTACCACCTCCTCCCCTTCCCCCTCCTACCCCTACCCGGTACCACCTCCTCCCCTTCCCCCTTTCCCCCTACCCCTACCCGGTACCACCTCCTCCCCTTCCCCTTTCCCCCTCCTACCCCTACCCGGTACCACCTCCTCCCCTCCCCCCCCTTCCCCCTCCAACCCCAACCCGGTACCACCTCCTCCTCCCCTTCCCCCTCCTACCCCTAGTCGGTACCACCTCCCCACCTTCCTCCCCTTCCCCCTTCCCCCTCCTCCCCCTCCCCGGTGCCTCCAAGTACCCCCAAGCGCGATGGAGAGATGCCGCTCTAACCCGACGGTCTTTAACCTAGCACGAGCGCCTCGGTGTTGCAAATGTGTCGGTGAGGCCTCTTCCGTAATGGAAACGGGGCCTCACTTGATACTAGACAAATTAATGGGCGAAACCCGTTCTCTAGGCTATTGCTAGGAGTGCCACTTCATTACAACTTAAGAGCTTAGGATTACTAGTGCGTCTCTCGGCGTACTTGAGCTGCCGGGGGTTGAACAACACCTGGGTATCTTAGTTACTTAGTTTGGGGTTGCTAGATGTTAGAGCGAGTCTAATTGGGGCGTTGAGGATAGACAGAGGGGTGAGTTCTGTTGCAGGGATTGCTATAAGTGAATTGATAGAGAAGTGAATAGATGAAGAAAACAAATATATGAAATGATAAGTATCGCCCCGGAAATATGTATGTTTTCAAAACATATAGCCTAAAGACTTTTTTTTCTTTATTTTTCGAAAGCTTGCCAAGTGGTGAGCATTGGTTATGAAGTGCATTGGAGTGCTTAAAGGTATTTTCAGTAAATAATTCGTCGTTTTTTTTCTATCAACACCGCCATTTAGTTTTAATGCTTAAGCCTTATTGTATTAGGCTTAAGCTTTCATTACTATCTGCCACTTGCCGAGTCGTTTAAATAAACATACATATTCGAATTTCTCATGGTACTGAGCTGAATATGAATATCATTTTGCAATGATAAAACACTCCACCGTGTTGATACAGTGGTATAATAACCACTATACATAGAAATAAGCTTATTGATAGAATTCGTGTGAGAGAGAGAGATGGAGGCGGGGTGGGGGTAGAAAGAGTTTTTTTTGTATATATTGTACAAAATATACCGTATTTACACACACACTCTCTCTCTCTCTCTCACACACACACACTCTCTCTCACACACACACACACACACACACACACTCTCACACACACACACACACACACACACACACACACACACACACACACACACACACACACACACACACACACACACACACACGCACGCACACAACCCACACGTGTATGTCTGTAATTTGTATCGTTTTTCCCTCCCAAAATTTCCAGTCTCTCATACATTTCAAAACTTGAGCACAAAAGCCTCACATTTCGCTGAACTCGCTCCCTAACCCCCGTAAAAAATATTCTAAAATCCAGCATCATTAGACAGGCAATTACTCGGTCGACTGACAACCTTAGCGACCGCGGGCACAAACCAACCTTCCCGCGCCAAACAAAAAAAAGACGAAACAGCTTTTCGAAATATCATCGCTTCTCATTCCACAGCGAAGACGAAACGAAACGAAACGAGACTCTGCATATTGCAAAGCGCAGCGTGCAACCCGTCAGTGTATCCTGCATTGTCCTGAGGCAGTGTCACAGAGTCCACAACGTCAATTAATGAGGATAATCCCCGACGTTAAGAGAGCGCCGGCCCATGCACTTTCCCGGCCGAGAGGGGGAGGACATCGTCGTACCTCAGGCAACGTGCTTAGTCTAACGAGTGTTATGTGATTAGTGTTGAGAGACAAACTCGTAATTAGTAGCCGTGTTGTTATTTGTATTTCGTATCGTTTTCTGCAATTACATCGGAAGTGCCAAGGTTTATTTGTTTTGTCTTTTATATTTTTGTTTGTAAATAGGTGGACGTGGGTGAGACTGAATATTGCGTGGCGGTGTTTGTGTTTGTGCATGTTGATAGCAGAGTTGGAGTTGATAAGTTGATGTTGATAAGTCTGTATTAAGTACAAACACACACACACACACACACACACACATACACACACACACACACACACACACACACACACACACACACACACACACACACACACACACACACACACACACACACACACACCCCCCCCCACACACATCCCCCCCCCCACACACACACATCCACACCCACACAAACCCCCCCTACACCCCCATACACACACACCCCAACACCCACACCCACAAACACACAAACAACCCTCCCCCACCCACCCAACACACAACCCCACCCCCCATCCCTACACAAATAAACACACAAGGAACTTTATCTATTTCAAAAGACCCACCAAACCCAACGACCCAAAGACAAGAGTACCGAGGGGCGAAATCCCTAGCTAACAAAAGAAACCGAAGTGAAACCCTTCCATTCCCAAGTCGGGATTATGAATACGTAGAGGAAAGGTTCAAAATACTTAAGTCTGGGCTGCAAAGGGGACTAAAGATGTGGTTAAGAGGAGCTAATTCCCTTTGCGGGGAATTATATGGGAAGAGGAGAAAAGAGAAGTAGAAGGCGGGGAAGAAAGAGAAGAAGAGGAGGAAGAAGAAGAAGGAGAAGTAGTAGTAGTAGAAGAAGGAGAAGAAAAAGAAGAAAGAGATGAATGGAGAGGAAGACGTAAAGAGGGAGGAGGAGGAGGAGAGAGAGGGAGAGAGGGAGAGAGAGAGAGAGAGAGAGAGAGAGAGATTGAGAGAGTGAGAGAGAAAGAGAGAGAGAGAGAGAGAGAGAGAGAAAGAGAGAGGGAGAAAGGGAAAGGGAGAGGGGTAGGGGGAGTGGGGGTAGGGAGAGTGGGGGATGGGGAAGAGGAAAATATATAGAAAAGGATAAGAAAGGGGAAAACGAATGGAAGGGCAGTGGTTAGGAAGAAAAGATTGTATTGGTTGGAAGAAAGGAGGAGGGGAGGGGAATGGAGAGGAGAGGAGAGGAGAGGAGGGAAGGGGAGGGAAGAGGAGGAGAGAGGAGGAGAGAGGAGGAGAGAGGAGGAGGAGGAGGAGGAGAAGGAGAAAGAGGAGGAGGAGAAAGTGGAGGAAGAGGAGGAGGAGGAGGAGGAGGAGGAGGAGGTGGTGGAGGAAGAAGACGAGGGGGTTGTTGTGGAGGAGGAGGAGTAGGGGTAAGAGGAGGAGGAGGGAAATCAGGAGGAGGAAGAGGAGGACAAGAAGAAGAAGAAGAAGGAGAAAGAAGAGGAAGAGGTGTAGAAGAAGGAGAGTTTGGAGGAGAATTAGGAGGAGGAATAATAATAATAATAATGACAATAATGATAATAATGATAATAATAAAAATGATAATAAAGAATAAGAGAAAGAGAAGATGTAATAAAAGTATGAGAAAGAGAAGGAGGAGGAAAAGAAGTAGTTGTAATGGATCGACATATAGATGTATGAATGAAAGAGTGAATTAATTAGATAGATCAATAGATAGATAGATAGATAGATAGATAGAGAAACTGATATATATATATATATATATATATATATATATATATATATATATATATATATATATATATATATATATATATAGATAGATAGATAGATAGATAGACAGATAGATAGATAGATAGATAGATAGATAGATATAGATAGATAAATAGATAGTCAGATAGAAAGATAGATATAAACAGATGAAGTAAAGGAATCGATTGCTAGATAGATTATTAGATAGATAAATGAATAGATAGATTAATAGAAAGCTAGATGGATAAGATAGATAGACAGATAGAAAAACAAGGAAATCAAATAAAGAAAAAGGAAAATGGCTTAAAAAGAATGAAAATCAATACGCACAATGTCGATCCTAAAGAAGGAGACAGATGTATTAAAGGTAACAGAGAGTTCCTCCTTCCTCCTTCCGTACATTTCCCCTCCTTCCTCTTCGTTACTCCTTCCTCCTTCCTCTTTCCTCCTTCCTTCCTCCCTCCTTCCTCTTCGTTACTCCTTCCTCCTTCCTCTTTCCTCCTTCCTTCCTCCCTCCTCCTTCCTTCCTCCTTCCGTACATTCCCCCTCCTTCCTCTTCGTTATTCCTTCCTCCTTCCTCCTTCCTTCCTCCTTTCTCCTTCCTCTTCGTTACTCCTTCCTCCTTCCTTCCTCCTTCTTTCCTCCTTCCTCCTTCTTTCCTCCTTCCTCCTTCCTTCCTCCTTCCTTCCTCCTTCCTCCTTCCTTCCTCCTTCCTTCTTCCTTCCTCCTTCTTTCCTCCTTCCTCCTTCCTTCCTCCTTCTTCCTTCCTCCTTCTTTCCTCCTTCCTCCTTCCTTCCTCCTTCCTTCCTCCTTCTTCCTCCTTCCTCCTTCCTTCCTCCTTCCTTCTTCCTTCCTTCTTCCGTACATCCCCCTCCTTTTGCCAGCAGGGACGAAGGGAATGAGCCGGTTGGTTCTCGTGCTGCCTCCCTCCTCTTCGGCTGTTCTCTTTGGCTATCTCCTCCCCTTGTCTTGTTGTTGTTGTTTTTCTTCGTCTCTATTTTCTTTGTCTTCGTTTATTAGTATTGTTTCATCTCTTTGTCTTTTTATTCTCTTCGTTTCCATCTCCTTGTTTCTTTACCTTCCTTCCTTCCTTCGTCTTCTCTTCTTTTCCTTTTTCCGTTTGTTTCCTGTCCTTGCCTCTCCTCCTCCCTCTATCCTCATTTTCTCTCGCTTCCACTCCTTGTCTCTTCTCCTTTCCTTTCTTCCTCTTCCCTCATTCTCTCTTTCTTTTGTCTTCTTCCCCTAATCTCCTCCCCTCACCTCTTTCCCTATCTTATCCCCTCGTTCCTTCCTTCTGTCTCAGTCCCCCTCCCTCTTCCCCTTGTTCCTTCTTTCTCCTCCTATCCTTCCCCTTCCTCCTCCCCTCTTTCCTTCCCCCTTCCTCCTCCCCTTATTCCTTCTCCCCTCGTTCCGTCTCTTTCCTTCTCTTATTTATTCCTTCACCCTTCCTCCTCCCCCCATTCCTTCTCCCCTCGTCCCTTCCTCCTTTATCTTCCCCTCGTTCCTTCTCCTTCATTCTCTCATTTATTCCTTCCCCCTTCCTCCTCCCCTCGTCCCTCCCCCCTTACTTCTCCCCTCGTTCTTTCCCCCTTCCTTTTCTCATTTATTCCTTCCCTCTTTCTCCTCTCCTCGTTCCTTCCCCTTCCTTTTCCCCTCGTTCCTTCCCCCTTCCTCCTCCCCTCGTTCCTTCCCCTTCCTCCTCCCCTCGTTCCTTCCCCCTTCCTCCTCCCCTCGTTCCTTCCCCTTCCTCCTCCCCTCGTTCCTTCTCCCTTCCTCCTCCCCTCGCTCCTTCCCCCTTCCTCCTCCCCTCGCTCCTTCACACTTTGCTCCTCCCCTCGTTCCTTCCCCTTCCTCCTCCTCGTTTTCTTCCCCCTTCCTCCCTCCCCTCCGTTCCTTTCCCCCTTCCTCCTCCCCTCGTTCCTTCCCCTTCCTCCTCCCTCCGTTTCTTCCCCCTTCCCTCTCTCCCCTCGTTCCTTCCCCCTTCCTCCTCCCCTCGTTCCTTCCCCTTCCTCCTCCCTCGCTCCTTCCCCCCTTCCTCCTCCCCTCGTTCCTTCCCCCTTCCTCCTCCCCTCGTTCCTTCCCCTTCCTCCTCCCCTCGTTCCTTCCCCCCTTCTCCTCCCCTCTCCTCGTCCTTCTCCCTTCCTCCTCCCCTCGTTCCTTCCCCCTTCCTCCTCCCCTCGTTCCTTCCCCCTTCCTCTCCCTCGCTCCTTCCCCCTTCCCTCCTCCCTCGCTCCTTCCCCCTTCTCCTCCCTCGTTCCTTCCCCCTTCCTCCTCCCTCGCCCCTTTCCCTTCCTCCTCCTCTCCCGTTCCTTCTCCCTTCCTCCTCCCTCGCTCCTTCCCCTTCCTCCTCCCCCTCGCTCCTTCCCCCTTCCTCCTCCTCGTTCCTTCCCCCTTCCTCCTCCCCCTCGTTCTTCCCCCTTCCTCCTCCCCTCGTTCCTTCCCCTTCCTCACTCCTCGTTCCTTCCCTTCCTCCTCCCTCGTTCCTTCCCCCTTCCCTCCCTCCCCTCGTTCCTTCCCCCTTCCTCCTCCCCTCGTTCCTTCCCCTTCCTCCTCCCCTCGTTCCTTCCCCCTTCCTCCTCCCCTCGTTCCTTCTCCCTTCCTCTCCCCTCATTTCCTTCCCCCTTCCTCCTCCCTCGTTCCTTCCCCTTCCTCCTCCCCCTCGTCCTTTCCTTCCTCCTCCCCTCGTTCCTTCCCCCTTCCTCCTCCCCTCGTTCCTTCCCCTTCCTCCTCCCCTCGTTCCTTCCCCTTCCTCCTCCCCTCGCCCCCTTTCCCTTCTCCTCCCCTCGCCCTTTCCTTCCTCCTCCTCGTTCCTTCTCCCTTCCTCCTCCTCGTTCCTTCCCCTTCCTCCTCCCCTCGCCCCTTTCCCTTCCTCCTCCCCTCGCCCCTTTCCCTTCCTCCCTCCTCTCCGTTCCTTCTCCCTTCCTCCTCCCTCGTTCCTTCCACCTTCCTCCTCCCCTCGTTCCTTCCCTCTTCCTCCTCCCCTCGTCCCTTCTCCCTTCCTCCTCCCCTCGTTCCTTCCCCTTCCTCCTCCCCTCGTTCCTTCCCCCTTCCTCCTCCCCTCGTCCCTTCTCCTTCCTCCTCCCCTCGTTCCTTCCCCTTCCTCCTCCCCTCGTTCCTTCCCCTTCCTCCTCCCCTCATTCCTTCCCTTCCTCCTCCCCTCGTTCCTTCCCCCTTCCTCCTCCCCTCGTTCCTTCCCCTTCCTCCTCCCTCGTCCCTTTCCTTCCTCCTCCCCTCGTTCCTTCCCCCTTCCTCCTCCCCTCGTTCCTTCCCCTTCCTCCTCCCCTCGTTCCTTCCCCCTTCCTCCTCCCCTCGTTCCTTCCCCTTCCTCCTCCCCTCGTTCCTTCCCCCTTCCTCCTCCCCTCGTTCCTTCCCCTTCCTCCTCCCCTCGTTCCTTCCCCTTCCTCCTCCCCTCGTTCCTTCCCCTTCCTCCTCCCCTCGTTCCTTCCTCTTCCTCCTCCCCTCGTCCCTTCTCCTGCCTCTAAACCTGCTTTCTCCCTTCGCTTACTCCCCTCGTCCCTTTCCCTGCCTCCTCCCCTCGCTCACGACCCTCTGTATCAAAGTTCGCTTTCAGACGAAGATAAGGGGAGCAAATAAAGAAACAAGGGGCGTGAAAGGAACCAGGCTGGGGTAAATCGAGAGAATGAGAAAAGAGACACATTCAGAAATGAATAGTTCGCTCTCTCTCTCTCTTTCTCTCTCTTCTTTCGTTCTTTCTCTCTCTCTCTGTCTCACTTTCTCTCTCTCTCTCTCTCTCTCTCTCTCTCTCTCTCTCTCTCTCTCTCTCTCTCTCTCTCTCTCTCTCTCTCTCTCTCTCTCTCTCTCTCTTCTTTCGTTCTCTCTCTCATTCTCTCTCTTTCTCTCTCATTCTCTCCCACATCTTTCTCTCTCTTTGTTGTTAATAGCAACAGGGCGCATGTGTTCATGAACATGTCAAAACTACTCTAACTAGAATGATAATATTAACACGATAATGTATAACGCAACGTAACAGGAAACATATTTTTCAACCAACACCTGTTCAGATTGTCAATACCCAAGCAAATTGACAATAATTGTCACTAGTGGACGTAGAAAGGATTAGACTAATCTGCTGTGTAATCTAATCTGTCATGTATTACCTAATCTGTTTCCTAATACTCATCTGTGTTTTGGGATGTAATCGGGTTCTTATATAACGGTAATTTCTTTATATAACAGCAGTGTAATCCTTGTAGTGTGAAACGCAGGTAATTTCAGTAATATTGTTAATGATTTAATTCTTAGCAATAAAGTTATATCACAGTATATAAACTGATTTTCTGTAGCAGATTTTAGTAGCTGATATTACAGATACTAATGATAATGATTATGATAACGGTAATCATAGTAATAATGATATGGTGATGACATTGATAATGAATATGTTAATAATAGGAACAATGATTATCAAGATAATAACAACAACAATGATAGTAATGATAACTAACAACAACAAAAATAATAATGATGACAATAATTTACAATGTAAATGATCATGAAAATGAAATAGATAGATAATGATATTAACAATCACGGCAACAACAACAATACATTTACAAGAATAACAAAAACAAAAATCATTGATGATAATACAATGAAGCAATAACATGATATCATAAGTGATAACATAATAAAGATGAATAATAATGATAGTTATGATAAAGATGAATAATAATGATAGTAATGATAATGATGGTGAGAATAATAATGGTTGTATTGGTAATGATATTGGTAGTAAATGGTAATAGTAATAACAATGATACTGATAATGATGATGATAATGATAATACTAGTGCTAGTATTGGTAATATTAATAACGATGATGGTTATAGTCATGATGATGAAAATGCTATTGATAATAACAATAATAATAATAATAACAATGATGATAATAGGGATAACAATATTGATACTACTGCTGCTACTGCTATTACTACTACTACAACTACTAAAAATGTGATAATAACAATGATAATGATGATGATAATTATAGATAATAGCAATGATGATAATGATAATTATAGATAATAAGAGGGATAATGATAATAGATAATAACAATGATAACGATGATAGTATTAGCAATAACAGTAATGATGATCATAGCAACAATAAAGATGAGATAACAAAACCATCAGATCTTAGGTTAAAAAATCACAGAATAATTTATTATAAAAGATCACTGCCTTATTGATATGCACTTTTAATTCCCTTGAATTATTTAATACCAAAACGATCACAAACCTTAAAAAAAAAAAAAAAAAAAAAAAAA
>BOPN01001087.1:147544-150044 GCA_017312705.2 Penaeus japonicus
ACCTCCTCCTCCTTCTCCTCCCCCTCCTCCACCTCCAATCTCCCACCTCCTCCTCCTCCTTCTCCTCCCCCTCCTCCTCCTCCTCCTCCTGACCCTTGTTGTGAATTATGCGACGAAGTATCGGTACCACTACTTAACGACCATAGAAAAGCCCTACGCAAGTCTTACCGCTGGAAAACTACACCTTGGTCGTTACCTTATGGAAATTCTTGTGACGAAAACAAAGCGGGAATTTGCAGGAGACTGGACTCCCCCGCTTAAATGTAACTTGGACTGGCCGAAATGTCAAGCCGGTAGACCGACCTTGGCTGCGCTTATACTGTGAAGGTTAAGTAACACCATTATGGCAAATTTAGTCTCAATTTCACGGTTAAGTACATAGGCTCAGTGTGGAAATAAACTATGTATGTACATGTTTGGTGTTGGGAATTAATAATAAGGAATTATTGTTAAGTGTGGTTTTCTTATATTTTTCCTCAAGTTTCTTCTTTTTAAAAAGTATGGTGCATAATGGGAGAGTATGAAATAACGAATAAAAAGATAAATATATATACAATATAAAAGGAAAATTAAAATGACCAACACTACACCCTCCTCCTCCTTCTCCTCCCCCTCCTCCACCTCCATTCTCCCACCTCCTCCCCCTCCCCCGCCTCCTCCTGACCCCTATCGTCCCCCCGTCCCACGCGCAGGGAAGGTGAATCCTCCTGAAAGTGGCGCTGGTCGACTAATCTAATATGAAGTCATTAGCATATGTTATCGATCAGCTGATGCGGATGGGGAGACGGGGGGGTTGGGGGGTAGTGAAGGGGTTCTTTGAAGGGGGAAGGGAGGGGGGAGATGCTGGGGGAAGGGAGAGGGGGGAAGATGCTAGGGGGAAGGGGGAGGGGGGGAGATGTAAGGGGAAGGGGGAGGGGGAGGGGGATGATGCAAGGGGAAGGGGGAAGGGGGAGATGTAAGGGGAAGGGGGAGGGGGAAGATGTAGGGGAAGGGGGAGAGGGATGATGCAAGGGGAAGGGGGAAGGGGGAGATGTAAGGGGAAGGGGGAAGGGGGAGATGTAGGGGGAAGGGGGAGAGGGGAGATGTAGGGGGAAGGGGGAGAGGGGAGATGTAGGGGGAAGGGGGAGAGGGGAGATAAAGGGGGAAGGGGGGAGATGCAAGGGAGGTCAAGGGAGAGATAAGAGGGAGGAGAAGAGGGAAGGGGTAAGACCGAGATGGAGGGTTGCATGAATGAGGGGACCCATACAGATTGCACAGGGGGGGAGATCCACAAGGTTTGTTGCACAAGGGGACGACCCAAACAGGTTGCACCAAGGGAAAGGCCCAGACGGATTGCACAGGGGGGTGATCCAAGGAAAGATTCATTGCACAAGGGGGGGTGGGGGGGAAGACCCATACAGGTTCCATCAAAAAGGGGGAGGTTGGGGGTGGGGTGGTGGGGGGAACCCAACCAAACTACACAGAAAGGAGAGAACGAAGACCCAAGAGGTACCACCCCCCCTCCCCCTCCCCTCTTCCCCTCCCCCATACACTTACACCAGAGGGGGGGGGGGAGGAAACAAGTAAAATCAACTCCGACAGTAAAGTTAAAGGTTCTGGAACTACTTTGTCCACGTAAGTTCTTCGTTCTTAGTACATGTTCTTAGCCTATCCTCAGGGGACGCGAAAGCCTGCAGACTAAAATGGCCGTTTAGAGCATCCTTCTTCTTCCAGGACATTCAGTTGGATTTCAGTCAGTTTCAGGAAATAGGAGGTTCACTATGGGATAAGTTCAGAAAGTTCAAAAGGTTCTAGATATGAGGTTCCATTATTTCTATGGTTTGTTTCACTTTAAATGTGATGGTTGAAGATTTAGTTAGTAATGATGTTGAAAAAAACAACACTATAATCGTATCTTTAAAGATTATATAATATCTATGTTGCAATTCAAATAGATTTAATGTATATGTTGCAATTCAATAGATTTATGATCTATTTCCGTTTAAATTTTATGGTTAAAAATTTTGTAATAGTAATGAAAAATTATGAAGAAGAAAATTAGGATTCGAAAAAACGGGGAAAGACTAGGAAATATATTGAGAAAAACGAGAATAAAGTAAATAATCAGATTGAAAATAATATGTGTATGTGTATGCGTGTATGTGTGTACGTGTATGTGTGTGTGTGTGTGTGTACGTGTGTGTGTGTGTGTATATATGTGGTTGCGTATGTGCATATATGTGTTTATACGAAAATAAAAATGAAAATGAAAAAAAAATCGTAATAACAAATAAATAAAGAACACGAATAATAATAATAATAAAAAACAACAACAACGATGGCAATCATAACAACAAATAATGACATAAATAAAGATAACAACAATAAATGCAATAACGATAATCACACCCACACCCACACACATATTACCAACCTAGGGAATCAGATACATAGACATCAAACTCTCCTTATTTGGCTGAGACTGTCTTCTGGGAAACAATTTTCGACTGAAATAACATCT
>BOPN01001087.1:165044-170044 GCA_017312705.2 Penaeus japonicus
CGGGAGGGGAACGGGGATCGGGAGGGGGAGAGGGGGGAAAAGGAATCGGGAGGGGGAGAGGGGAGGGGAAAGGGGTTGGGGGATTGTGGAGGAAAAATGGATGATTGTGGAGAAAAAATGGGGGATGGTGGAGGGTTATGGGAGGGATGGGGTGGGGGAGGCGGAGCGGAAGTGGGAGGGGGAAGAAGGGAGGGGAATCGGGAGGGGGAAAGGGAAAAGGGGAAAGGGGAAAGGGTAGGGGAGATTAAAAAAGAAAAAAAAAAAAAAAAAAAAAAAAAAAAAAAATAGCCGGTAAAGAATAGTATTTGAACCGTAAGAGGGGAAGGGAGGAAGGAAGGGGGGAGGGGGGAATTTCGGAAGTAGCGGAGGGAAGGCATGCAGTGCTGGAGGAGGGGGGAGGGGAACAGCTAGGAAGAGGTAACTGGGAATAAGCAAGGTGAGGGGAAGGTGAAGGTGAAAGCGAGAAGAAGGCGAAGATGAAGACGATAGGGAGGGGAAATGGAGGAAGGAACAGCCTTAAAAGGAATACGTTAGAACCATGAGAAGGAAAGAGAGGGAAGAGAAAGACGAGGGGGAGGGAGAAAGAGGAAAGAACAGCTGATACCCATGAGAGGGAAGAAGAGGGGAGGGAGTACGAGGAAGGAACAACAGAAATAAGATGGAAAAGGGGATGGAAGGGAGGGAAGGAAGGAGGGAGGTAGGGAGGGTATGCATCTTGGGGTTGCAGTTGAGAAGACCAGTTGACAGGGAGGAGGGGGGGGGGGTAGGGAGCAGGGGGTAGGGAAGAGGGTATGGGGATAGAAAGGAGGGTAAGGGAAGTAGGGAAGAGGGTAGGAGGTAGGTGAGGTAGGGAGGGGGGAAGGAGGGGAGGAGGGTAGGGGATAGGGGAGTATAAAGTTCAGTGAAAGGGGAAAGAGGGGACGGCTGGGAAACAGACAGGAGGCGAAAGTGAAAAAGGGGGTTAAGGTCGAGGATGAAAGAGGGATAAGCTAATAAACAATGGCGTTAGAACAAAGAGGGGGAGATATAGTGTGAAACTAAGAGGGGGGATATAGTGTGAAACTAAGAGGGGGATATAGTGTGAAACTAAGAGGTGGGATATAGTGTGAAACTAAGAGGGGATATAGTGTGAAACTAAGAGGGGGATATAGTGTGAAACTAAGAGGGGGATATAGTGTGAAACTAAGAGGGGGAGATATAGGGAACTAAGAGGGGGAGATATAGTGTGAAACTAAGAGGGGGAGATATAGTGTGAAACTAAGAGGGGGGATATAGTGTGAAACTAAGAGGGGGAGATATAGTGTGAAACTAAGAGGGGGATATAGTGTGAAACTAAGAGGGGGGATATAGTGTGAAACTAAGAGGGGGAGATATAGTGTGAAACTAAGAGGGGGAGATATAGTGTGAAACTAAGAGGGGGAGATATAGTGTGAAACTAAGAGGGGGATATAGTGTGAAACTAAGAGGGGGATATAGTGTGAAACTAAGAGGGGGATATAGTGTGAAACTAAGAGGGGGAGATATAGTGTGAAACTAAGAGGGGGAGATATAGTGTGAAACTAAGAGGGGGAGATATAGTGTGAAACTAAGAGGGGGGATATAGTGTGAAACTAAGAGGGGGGGGATATAGTGTGAAACTAAGAGGGGGATATAGTGTGAAACTAAGAGGGGGGATATAGTGTGAAACTAAGAGGGGGAGATATAGTGTGAAACTAAGAGGGGGGATATAGTGTAAAACTAAGAGGGGGGATATAGTGTGAAACTAAGAGGGGGAGATATAGTGTGAAACTAAGAGGGGGAGATATAGTGTGAAACTAAGAGGGGGAGATATAGTGTGAAACTAAGAGGGGGATATAGTGTGAAACTAAGAGGGGGATATAGTGTGAAACTAAGAGGGGGGGATATAGTGTGAAACAAAGAGGGGGAGATAGGGTGAAACTAAGAGGGGGAGATATAGTGTGAAACTAAGAGGGGGAGATATAGTGTGAAACTAAGAGGGGGATATAGTGTGAAACTAAGAGGGGGGATATAGTGTGAAACTAAGAGGGGGAGATATAGTGTGAAACTAAGAGGGGGAGATATAGTGTGAAACTAAGAGGGGGATATTGTGTGAAACTAAGAGGGGGATATAGTGTGAAAGGAGGGAGATATGGTGTT
Organism: Penaeus japonicus; assembly: GCA_017312705.2. Classification (NCBI taxonomy): domain Eukaryota; kingdom Metazoa; phylum Arthropoda; class Malacostraca; order Decapoda; family Penaeidae; genus Penaeus; species Penaeus japonicus. The sequence goes on from BOPN01001087.1 coordinate 167,202, forward strand.
AGAACCAAGAGGGGGAGATATAGTGTGAAACTAAGAGGGGGGATATTGTGTGAAACTAAGAGGGGGATATAGTGTGAAAGGAGGGAGATATGGTGTTAGAACCAAGAGGGGGAGACAGAGAGAGGTGAACTAAGAGGGGGAGATATAGTGTGAAACTAAGAGGGGGAGATATAGTGTGAAACTAAGAGGGGGGATATAGTGTATGAGGGGAGATATGGTGTTAGAACTAAGAGGGGAGATATAGTGAAACCAAGAGGGGGATATTGTGTGAAACTAAGAGGGGGATATAGTGTGAAAGGAGGGAGATATGGTGTTAGAACCAAGAGGGGGAGATATAGTGTGAAACTAAGAGGGGGGATATAGTGTGAAACTAAGAGGGGGGATATAGTGTGAAACTAAGAGGGGGGATATAGTGTGAAACTAAGAGGGGGGATATAGTGTAAAAGGAGGGAGATATGGTGTTAGAACTAAGAGGGGGAGATATAGTGTGAAACTAAGAGGGGGATATTGTGTGAAACTAAGAGGGGGATATAGTGTGAAAGGAGGGAGATATAGTGTTAGAACCAAGAGGGGAAGAAATAGTGTTTGAACCAAGAGGGGGGAATATAGTGTGAAACTAAGAGGGGGGCGATATGGTGTTAGAACCAAGAGGGAGAGATATAGTGTTAGAACCGAAGAGGAAGGATATAACTCCTTCGGGAGGGGAAAGGAGATTATAAATCCTTCGGGAGGGCCAAGGAGAAGGAAGGAGTGAAGGATAGGCAAGGGAATAGGAGGGAGAAGTCTCGGGAGAAAGATGTAGAAAAGAAGTATACATGAGAATAAATCTACTCCACAATGTAACAGATAAAGGTGAAAGGTACAGTTGAAATGAATAAGGATAAGTATATCAAACAAAATATACAAATTAATCTATCAGAATGTCAGTTATTCATGAATTCAAAATCAACATTTTTCTAAAAGGAAAATGATAGAAGACGGATCAAGGGCGGAAGGCCCCGAGCTTCAAGAAGGACGTAAGAAGTCCCCTCCTCCACTCAGCCCCGAGGGAAGCATCTCCTTCACCTGCTGCAGGAAGCAAACCTCAAGCATCACTTGCATCAGAGGTCTCCCGAAGGAACACAAGCCAGGTGTGCCAATGAGATCGATCACCTCTGGACTGGGTCGTGCTCCCCTCGTTCTCTCTCTCTCGTTCTTTCTTTCTCTTTCTTTCTTTCTCTCTTTCTCTTTCTTTATTTCTCTATTTCTCTTTCTTTATTTCTCTATTTCTCTCTTTCTTTATTTCTCTATTTCTCTCTTTCTCTCTTTCTTTCTTTCTCTCTCTCGCGATCTCTTTCTTTCTCTTTCTCTCTTTCTCGTTTTCTTTCTATATATATCTCTCTCTTTCTCTTTCTCTCTTTCTCTCTCTCGCTCTCTCTCTCTATATCTATCTATCTATCTATCTGTCTATCTATCTATCTATCTATTTATATACCTATCTATCTATCTATCTATCAATCTATCTACCCCCCCCCCCCCCCCCCCCCCTCTCTCTCTCTCTCTCTTTCTCTCTCCCTCCTTCCCTCCCCCTCTCTCTCTCTCTCTGGTGCTGAGGGAATTATCAGTGATTCCCACCCGAAGAACTCCTATGATCTTATAAGACGACTCCAAGATTACGTACATCGAGCTAAGACGTCAGCTAGATCAGACGTCATATTACACTTCGCCGATGTGCTCAGTGGTGGAGCTGTTCATCCACCGGGGTGGATAGTCCACTTCCACTATCTAACTACGACTTCCTTCAACTCGGGAGAGGAGTATCGGCAGATAAACGCGCTTCTGGCTTGTCTTATCTTGGAGATATTGGATGCCCTGCTGAAGCATCATCGACAGGCATTCTACGGAGACACACTGCATAGATGATGCCCTCGTTAGCATTCCCAGGAGATCCTTGTGATCGTCCCCCAATACATCATGCGCTGAGGAGGCTGAATTCCGCCCACGACACCATTTAGTTCATGTAGAGGATGAGGAGCGTCAGAAATAACCATTTTCTGGACGCTCTGATCCACACTGATCCACTCTGATCCACTCTGAGGTGATGAAGTCCACTATTTCTCTGAACACAGAACTCCAACCGATAAAAAGGAAATCCACTTTTCCTCCACACGTATCATAAAACTAGATCAAGTTTCGTAATGGGTTTCTTCCTCAGGGCGTGAAGGATTTGCAGTCCAGAATTCGTTGGGAGAAAGATCAAATATGTCATTAAAGCGTTCATGAATCGCCAATGTCCTGAGGGCTTCCTTTTGAACCTTAGACAGAGAACGAAAAAACAACAACAACAACATCGTAATAAGAACAAGAACAAACTTTTCATCCTTCAGAGTTACTGATATTACCTCAATTCAGCAACTCAGCATGTATTTCGGCCGTACCGTTAAGATCAGCACAGAGATAGCAGACTCAGCAAAAGTCAAGAACCCGCCCATAGGTAATCACGATAAGGCTTATAGTGCGTGCAACGAAAGCAGGTGCGAAGTTTATTTGTCATGGTGGGAAATGATATGGTTTCGGCACCAGGATCATCATCATCACCACAGAAGTTGATCACCACAGAAGTCCGTCATCACAGGAGTCCGTCACCATAGAAGTTGGTCACCACAGAAGTTGGTCACCACAGAAGTCCGTCACCACAGAAGTTGGTCACCACAGAAGTTGGTCACCACAGAATTCCGTCACCACAGAATTCCGTCACCATAGAAGTTGGTCACCATAGAATTCCGTCACCACAGATATTCCAAAGCCATGATGGTGCACGTAGATAAAGCTAGACATCCACCTGACTGGAAGCGAACGGTGGA
>BOPN01001087.1:190044-192544 GCA_017312705.2 Penaeus japonicus
AAAAAAATCTTGAGTATTGCAAATTCATCATCATGGTATAGAGTTATTGCTACATCTATTGCAAGCAGGCCTCATGCAGGACGTATCAGAAACGACATGAGGGAGAGGAGATTGCAATGATCTGAGCATGTGCAGAGGATGAGTGATGCTGTGGGTATAGTGGGATGAGGATGCTGGGATGAGGATGCTCTAGGTAGGAGGAGAGGAGGAAGACCTAAAGGAAGGAGGTTTGTGGATGTGATGAAAGAAGAGATGTGATGAAAGAAGACATGGGATGATGGAAGAAAGAAGGAAGAAACAGAAATAAGATAATATAAGGAGTAATGATGATAAGATACCCCTACTATTTATGAGAATATCAATGATGATGATAACACTAAGACGGGATATTATAAAGATGATAGTAATGATAAGAATTATGACGGAAATAGAATATGGAATAACAAAAATAATAATGATGACAATGATGATAATAAGAATAATGATTATGACTGTAATAACGATAAATGTAATGATAATAAACATAATGATAATATTGATAATAATGTTGATAATGATAATGATAAAAACAATAAGATAATAATAATGATAATAATACAGATGATGATTATAACAATTACAATAATGCTGATCAAAAATGAAATAGTAATATAATAATGATAGTGATAATACTGATAGTGTTAATGATAATAACAATATTAATCATAAATGATAATGATATTAAAAATAATAGTTATATTGAGAATGATAACAATGTAAGTAATTATAATGATAACAATGTAAGTAATGATAATGATAACAATGCTAATAATGATAAAGATAATAATGACGATGATAATGATAATGATGATAGTCATTATTTTTATCATCACTATTATAATTACAATTATGATAAGAATAACAATGATAGTGATGATAACAATGATAACAATGATAATTATGGTGATAATGATCATTATGATGATGATAATAATGATAATAATAAAACTATTAATAATAATGATAATAATAATGATAGTGATAATGAAATAGTAATAACAACAGTAATAACAATGATAAGAAACAACAACAACAAAAACAACAACAATGATAATGATAATAATGATGAAAATGATGAGTAGTAATGATGACAATGATAACAACAATGATAATGACACAGACCAAAAAGAAACTCTGATTCATCTCACTCAAGGAATTTTCCGCAAATCATGCTACTGTTGCGAAACAATAACCTCTTGAGTTTGTTTTCTTCGGCACTCTGTTGCATAATAGAGTCTCCTTTTGCAGCCGGAGTGCTTCATGGTCTCGGGTTCGAGTCTGAAGAAAAGCGATGATTATATATATATATATATATATATATATATATATATATATATATATATATATATATATATATATATATATATATATTTTTTTTTTTTTTTTTTTTTTTTTTTTTTTTTTTTCATTAATTGATTTATCTAACGACCTTGATTGAGAGATATAATGTCATAAAAGATAACGATAAGGATATAAGAGAAGAATGATAAGCCTTCTATTTGACACTTTGATAAGCATTTTCATTCCCTAATTACTCAAAACACATTCTTTAAGAAAGACTCAAAAACCCAAAAGGTTCTAAACAAAATCATCTTCATATACATCTTAAAAAAAGACAAACAAAAAAAAACACGCAAGGCTCTAAAGAAAATAATCTTCACAAACATCTTAAAAAAAACAACAAAAAAACTAAAAAAAACAAAACGCACTAAAGAAAATAATCTTCACATACATCAACAAAAAATCCCTGAAAACCTATTTTTAGAAAAGAAAAGAAAAAAAATCAATTACCAAACGTGAGACATTACCGGTTCTCAGACACCAACACGCGAACACGTTAAAGCTGAAACGCCCATTATTATTTTCCCGAAAATTGTTTCAACCTCATTGATAACTTTTGCATGTTCTTACATTATCTCAAAATTCTCCCAGCGCTCTCGACAATAATAATATGACATTGTTGGAAAGTTTCAGACATTCCATTATAACTTCTTGAAACACTTAACAACACGCGGTCTTCCAGAAGACTTGTGAATTACCCGTTACGGTGAGATTACCCCCCCCCCCCTCCCCCTCGCTCCCTATTCCTCCCTCCCCCGCCCCCTCATTCCTCCCTCCCCCGTCCACCCATTCCTCCCTCCCCCCGGCCCCCTATTCCTCCCTCCCTCCCCCGCCCCCTTATTCCTCCCTCCCCCTCCCCCTCTCACCTCACCTCCCCACCCCCACCCCCACCCAGGCACCAGTCACCAGTCAGAGATCTTCAAGTGAAGGTGTAGGAATAGCAGTCACGAGTGAGGTTTCACGATCACGTAAAAGGGTATTGCTCTACGTTAGGTGCGGATATACACAATATAAATAGATGTATATCCATATCTATATCTTTCATTTTATCTATATCTATCTATCAGTCTTTTTATATATACGTAATACATTTTTTTTTATTTATTTTTAAAAATACTAT
>BOPN01001087.1:230044-250044 GCA_017312705.2 Penaeus japonicus
CACAACAAAACAACAATGGTAGTTCAACACAAACTTTGAAATAATAGTAAAAAAAAAAAAAAAAAACAGAAAAAAAATATATATACCAAAACTCCTCCAGAAAGTAGCAAAAATTCCCCAAATCTACTATATATAGCACTATGTATCTGACTCCACAGGACTATATGTCCTATATAGTCCTTGGTGGGCAAAGCACTCGGAATTCTACCCAAAAGCCGGAGGGAGACAGGGTGGGGGGGGGGGGGGTTGAATTCCCCATGGACAGGCTGCAGAAGCGACCGTAGCGTTACTCAGCACGGAAGAACACCCGTAAGAGATTGGCTTTGAAAGCTTCGCGTTTGTGTGGTAGTGGTGATGGTGGTGATGATGGTGATGATGGTGATGATGATAGTAATGATGATGGTAACAATGGTGACTTTTTACTGTGGAATCCCTATGGTGGTGGTGATGATGGTGATGATGGTGATGATGATAGTAATGGTGATGGTAACAATGGTGACTTGTTACTGTGGAATCCCTATGGTAGTGGTGATGATGGTGATAATGGTGATGATGATGGTGATGATGATAGTAACAATGATGACTTTTTACTGTGGAATCCCTATGGTAGTGGTGATGATGGTGATGATGGTGATGATGATAGCAATGATGATGGTAACAATGGTGACTTTTTACTGTGGAATCCCTATGGTGGTGGTGATGATGGTGATGATGGTGATGATGATAGCAATGATGATGGTAACAATGGTGACTTTTTACTGTGGAATCCCTATGGTAGTGGTGATGATGGTGATAATGGTGATGATGATGGTGATGATGATAGTAACAATGATGACTTTTTACTGTGGAATCCCTATGGTAGTGGTGATGATGGTGATGATGGTGATGATGATAGTAATGATGATGGTAACAATGGTGACTTTTTACTGTGGAATCCCTATGGTGGTGGTGATGATGGTGATGATGGTGATGATGATAGTAATGGTGATGGTAACAATGGTGACTTGTTACTGTGGAATCCCTATGGTAGTGGTGATGATGGTGATGATGGTGATGATGATAGCAATGATGATGGTAACAATGGTGACTTTTTACTGTGGAATCCCTATGGTGGTGGTGATGATGGTGATGATGGTGATGATGATAGCAATGATGATGGTAACAATGGTGACTTTTTACTGTGGAATCCCTATGGTGGTGGTGATGATGAAGCGATGATGGTGATGATGATATGATGGTAACAATGGTGACTTTTTACTGTGGAATCCCTATGGTAGTGGTGATGATGGTGATAATGGTGATGATGATGGTGATGATGATAGTAACAATGATGACTTTTTACTGTGGAATCCCAATGGTAGTGGTGATGATGGTAACAATGGTGACTTTTTACTGTGGAATCCCTATGGTAGTGGTGATGATGGTGATGATGGTGATGATGATAGTAATGGTGATGGTAACAATGGTGACTTGTTACTGTGGAATCCCTATGGTAGTGGTGATGATGGTGATGATGGTGATGATGATAGTAATGGTGATGGTAACAATGGTGACTTGTTACTGTGGAATCCCTATGGTGGTGGTGATGATGGTGATGATGATAGTAATGGTGATGGTAACAATGAGGACTGTGATGGTAATATTGTCATAATGCTTATTGGTATGTACGTACATATAATTTTAGTTTGAAGTACCGTCTTATGTTTCTAGTGAAGTTGTTTGTTATTTCGAAATGTCAAAAAAAAAAAAAAAAAAAAAAAAATCAACATTAAATGTTTATGTAATTGTTTGAAAAAGTGCATCGCAAAATGAATTATAAATTTTCAAGTGCTTTTGGAAAACATAGGCTTTCTATTTTGCTGTTGTCTGAATCCCATAAATAATGTCTAATAACCTAAAAAAAAAAAAAATAATAATAATAGCATATTGCAAAGTGTGCAAATGCATTTTTGAATTTTCTTTTAGAATGTTACTGTTATTTTCAGAATAATCTATTTGACCTTGGCTGATCCATCAAATATCACTCACACACACACACACACACACACACACACACACACACACACACACACACACACACACACACACACACACACACACACACACACACACACACACACACACACGCACGCACACAACTATGCACATATATAGATACATCTTTATCTATCTATCATGATTTCCTAACAACATGGAGAGTAGTTAATGTTCCAAAAGATTGCAATATAATCATAAAGGTAATGTACTTTCTGTATTCTGTGCTCCCCAATTCGTTATTTCAAAGGATAGGAGGATAATGATAATGACGAATAAAAAAAAGGAAAAATAAAAATATGATAAGTGAAGATAACAACAGCAATAACAATAACACCACAACTATTACTTCTACCACTATACCTATCACCACTACCACTAATGATTAGGGAATGAACAAAATATACGACTTAAAAGAAAAAATATATATACGACAAAAAAAAAAAAAAAAATCACAAACTTCCCATATGATCCACCTTAAATGTCATCCTGAGATATCTTTATATGATTTATATGATATATAATTACTTTATATACTTTATATACTATCCAACTATACTTTATACGATACTTTATATGACATATGATTGATTGCCGAGCATTTCCAGGACAAGATGGCGCAAGAGGTCGCTCATATTTACTTGAAAATGAATAAATAAATCAATGAATTAATGAAGAAGTGAATGAATGGATAGATAGATAACGGATAATTCAGTATCTTAGTTGATGAGTGAATTGATGAAGAATTAGATATGTAGATAAATGAATGAATGGATAGATGAATAAATAGATAAATTAATGAACAATGGAATAAATAGAAAGATAGATAAGTGATGAATCAATTTGACAAAGATTACGAAGTGTATTTAAGGACACATAAATCAAAAGGGTCGGACGAATAACCATATGTATTTGTTATGAATATATAATTAAATTCCTTTCTACTTATTGCTGCGGTTTCTACACAATTGCCCTTGACATTGTGACTCATTCAATTTAGCGTTCTTGTTCATAAGATGGAAAAGTTGCCCTTGGAAAGAGTGAGTGAGTGAGAGAGTGAGTGAGTGAGTGAGTGAGAGAGGGAGAGAGGGAGATAGAGTGAGAGAGAGAGAGTGAGTGATTGAAAGAGAGAGAGAGAGAGAGAGAGAGAGAGAGAGAGAGAGAGAGAGAGAGAGAGAGAGAGAGAGAGAGAGAGAGAGAGAGAGAGAGAGAGAGAGAGAGAGAGAGAGAGAGAGAGAGAGAGAGAGAGGAGGGGAGGAGGGAGTGGGATAGATAGATAAATATATAGACAGACAGACAGACAGAGAGGACAACCCTACAAAATATAGGTTAATTTTATGCATGTGGATTTTCCTGTCATTATATCAACACGGTAGAGTATTTTGCCCTCCAAAAAGTTGCCTTCTTATATAAAGGTTATCCGTGTTCTGTATCAGGACATCAGGACTGGCGCCGGGGTATTCAGCGCCACCCCATCCCACAATAAAAGAAAGATTATTTCATTATGTTACAGAAATAACACCACGTCGCGATACACACTTTGGCAGGCTGACGAAAGGAGTTCTTGTAAATTGTTAGTCTGTCCGTTCTAAGAAGATGACGGAGCGTGCAATGTTGTCTTGCGCTGTTCTGCAATAGGTGGCGCTTCTAGATTTAGTCGTTGGTTGAGGCAAAATCATGAATTTTGTCTCGAGAGGAGATATTTCCGGTAGATGCTGCATGGGTGTACTGAGGTGATAGAAAGATATATTTATGCTCTTCGTCTCATCTACCCTGAAAAGATGCATATTGGATGATCGTGCAGTATCAATTACGTGATTATTATTTATTGACCAAGAAGATGTATACTGGATAACCGTTCAGTAACAATTCCTTATTCATTTACCAAGAAAATACATACTGGTTAACAGTACAATATTCATAATGTCTTTATGAATCTATCAAGAAGATACATACTGGTTAAAAATACAGTACTTATTCACGTCTTAATAGATTTAGCAAGATGATATATGCTAGAGAGATCTACTATACTCACTATATCGTATAAAGTTAATTTATCTACCTTTGTATCGTCCTTTATTTACCAAGAAGATATGTGACGGCAAACCTAATCGTCTCTACTCACTATATATATTTATAGTTATTTTATTTATAGTTATTATAGTTAATCATGAGTCACGTGACTTTGTCAGCTGGAGACGGGATCAGGAAGTATAAGGACAGACGAAGGATCTTAAGACCGTGGGAAAGGTATAGACTTGCCCTTACCCCCCCCCCCCCTCCCCACCCCATGACCCCAACAATGCCTCATCACATACCCACATCTCTCCTACCCCAACTGGAGACAGGTTTGTAGAATATAAAGGAAAGAAAAGGGATCTTAAGACCGTGAGAAGGATAAGAAGGATGTAGAAGACTCCCCACTCGCCCCCTCCCTAACCCCCCACCATACCCCCCCCCCACAATCCCCAACTTAGAGGAATGCCGACGACCTCCTACCCCCCTACCCCCCCCCCCCCACAACATACACACTACCCTACCACACTTACACACCTAAACACCCCCCCCCTCCAGCTGGTATCAAGTCCAGTTATTTTTCACAAAGCACTCTCATGCAGTCCTTTGTGTGAGATTTGGTCAAATGCCCGCTGAATAACTACAGCTACACATTTTTGTTTTGCTTTTACCTGCAAGCTTGGACAAGTAGAGTGGGAGGAGCTTCCACCTTGTCCGCACTCTGCTTCAGGAAGCGCTGACAAATGAGATCTGGCCCGGCTGTCATGGCGGTGTCTCCTTCCTTCAAAGGTAATATAAACGTTTCTTTGGTCTCGAAGGTCAGGGTCTGGTATCCATATATTAGTAACATAGTATTTAGCTAACATGTCTACATTCTCGCTATTTTTGTATGTGGAAGTACCCAAAGAAAGTTAGTTTCTAAATAAAATCGTCATGAGTGAGTCCTTCTATGTCATCACCAGACACGATTTACTAAAAAAAAAAATATTATTGCGGTTTTTGACATCCTTTACCCCCACTGACTGAACAGGATTCATTTTCTTAATAATTATTCTATTATGGGCGAAGGCTGTGTTTTAAAGTTTTTCTTTCGTACTTCATCTAGGCTTAACATTCTTAATCTAAGGCTACTCAAGGGTTGAAACAAAACCAAGACCGATCATCATAACTCTCCATAGTTATGACATTCACTGGCCGTTTTGTATTCTCAGAGATTTGGGTGAAAATTCCAACGCTGGTGTGGAATCCCCGGTTGTGACAGATGTGCAGTATGTTAAGAGTTATTCCATTCAGTCCTACTAGTTTCTCTCTCTCTCGCTCTCTCTCTCTCTCTCTCTCTCTCTCTCTCTCTCTCCCTCTCTCTCGCTTTCTCTCTCTCTCTCTCTCTCTCTCTCTCTCTCTCTCTTCTTTCCTATAATCAACCAAACACCAACCACAAAAAAAAGGAAAAAGAAAGAAAAAAATCTTTGGATAAACCTTAATGCCACTTTGAGTTGCAGATAATGACTACGGCTTTACGACTTAAACCGCATTTATATCTTTAGGTATTCGTCAGAACCAATTTAAGTCCGACGTTATGATAATTCCCTCACCAATGACACATTCATTATGCAATGTTGCAATTTGCTATCTCTGCTGATTCTCACTCTTGCAGAAATGCAATTGCATAATCATTATTATGCTAATCATGCTCTACTGTTTGCGTTGTATTATTTGGCCCTTGTATTGCAAACCCATTAATCACTTTTGTGCAATTAGCTGATCGCCATTCCTGTGATCTTCCTGTCCAAAAGATAATGATATTCCTCTGTGAGATATCTGGATATTTCAATTCTATAATTGATAGACGTGGCAGACATGAGAGCTTGATTGATATTTCCAGAGCACGTAAGAGTAAGAAAAAAATATCTGTGAATATTTATGAATCTATCTATCTATCTATATCTATCTATCTATCTATCTATCTATATCTATCTATCTATCTATATATCTATCTATCTATATCTATCTATCTATCTATCTATCTATCTATATATACATATATATATATATATATATATATATATATATATATATATATATATATATATATATATATATTAAGAGAGAGAGAGAGAGAGAGAGAGAGATATTCACACACACACAGAAACACACACACACACACACAAGTAAAACCAAAAAATTACCCAATGAATGGATAGAAAACAAAAATAAGATAAATAGGAGAGAACTAAATATAATCATTGCATATGATAAATGATAGATAGATAAAATGAAGATATTAACAGACACCAACGTAAACAAATGAATAACAAAATAATTAACAAACAGACAACAAACTGAAAAAAATACAAATTCTAAAAACAATCAAACAAACCAGTAAAAATAAATCCCCCCCCCCCAAAAAAAAAAAAAAATAATATAAAAAATAAATAATTTAAGAATGATAATAAAAAAAACAACTGAAATAACCATAACAAAACCCAAAAACCGAACGATCACCATGGCAACGAAAATTACTGTTTGTTCGCCCGGGTAGACACAGTCGCAGTCTGGCTGACTTCAACCTTGGTCAACATAATAAAGTCAGCCTCAGCGAGATCACTCTCCTAGAGCCATCTCCTCTTCTTACGGCTCCTCTTCCTCTTCCTCTTCTTGCGGCTCCTCTTCCTCTTCCTCTTCTTGTGGCTCCTCTTCCTCTTCCTCTTCTTGTGGCTTCCTCTTCCTCTTCTTGTGGTTCCTCTTCCTCTTCTTGTGGCTCCCCTTCCTCTTCTTGTGGTTCCTCTTCCTCTTCTTGTGGCTCTTCTTCCTCTCCTTGCGGCTCCTCTTCCTCTTCTTGTGGCTCCTCTTCCTCTTCTTGTGGCTCCTCTTCCTCTTCCTCTTCTTGTGGCTCCTCTTCCTCTTCTTGTGGCTCCTCTTCCTCTTCTTGTGGTTCCTCTTCCTCTTCTTGTGGTTCCTCTTCCTCTTCCTCTTCTTTTGGTTCCTCTTCCTCTTCTTGTAGTTCCTCTTCCTCTTCTTGTGGCTCCTCTTCCTCTTTCTCTTCTTGTAGCTCCTATTCCTCTTCCTCTGGCTCTTCTTTCCCTTTTCTGGCTCTTTTTTTCCTTCTTTCTGGCGTATCTTTCCTTCTTCTTCTTGCAGCTCCTTTTCCTCTTCTTCTGGTTCATATTCCTCTTCCTCTGGTTCTCCTTTCCTCTTTTTATCTGGTTCCGCTTTCCATTTTCTTCTGCTTTCGTTTTCCTTTTTTCTTCTCTGTCTCTTCCTTCCCTATTCTGGATCTTTTCTCCTCTTCTTCTGGCTCCTTTTTTCTTTTGGCTCCTACTATTTTCCCATTCCTCTTGCTCCTCTTTCCCTCTTCTTCTGGTTCCCTTTTTACTTTCCTTTTTCTTCTGGCTCCTCTTTCCGTTTTTCTTCTGGTTCCCTTTCCCTCTATCTTCTGGCTCCCTTTTCTTCCTCTCCTTCTGTTTCTTTTTTCCTCTTCCTCTGGCTTCTTTCTCCTTTTTCTTCTGGCTCCTTTTTTCCTGTTCCTTCGCTCCTTTTTCTTTCTTTTTTCTTCTGGTTCATTTTCCTCTTCCTCTCTCTCCTTTTTCCTTTTTCTTAGGTTCTTTTTTCCTCTTCCTCTCTCTCCTTTTAACTTTTTCTTAGGTTCTTTTTTCCTCTTCCTCTCTCTCCTTTTAACTTTTTCTTCTGGTTCTTTTTTTCCTCTTTCTTTGGCCTCCTTTTTCTTTTTTTCTTCTGTTTTTTTTTTTTTTTTTTTTTTTTTTAATTCTTGTGGCTCCTTTTTCCTTTTTTTTCTTCTGGCTCCCACTATCTTCCTATTTCTTTGGCTCCTCTTTCCCTTTTCTTCTGGTTCCCTTTTTTCTTTTCTTTTTTCTCTGGCTCCTCTTTCCTTTTTTTCTATTGGCTCCCTTTCCCTCTCTCTTCTGGCTCCTTTTTCCTCCTCTCCTTCTGTTTCTTTTTTCCTCTTCCTCTGGCTTCTTTCTCCTTTTTCTTCTGGTTCCTTTTTTTCCTGTTCCTTCGCTCCTTTTTCTTTTTTTTTCTTCTGGTTCTTTTTCCTCTTCCTCTCTCTCCGTTTTCCTTTTTCTTCTGGTTCCTTTTTCCTCTTCCTCTCTCTCCTTTTTCCTTTTTCTTAGGTTCTTTTTTCCTCTTCCTCTCTCTCCTTTTAACTTTTTCTTCTGGTTCCTTTTTCCTCTTCCTCTCTCTCCTTTTTCCTTTTTCTTCTGGTTCCTTTTTCCTCTTCCTCTCTCTCCTTTTTCCTTTTTCTTCTCGTTCCTTTTTCCTCTTCCTCTCTCTCCTTTTTCCTTTTTCTTCTCGTTCCTTTTTCCTCTTCCTCTCTCCTTTTCCTTTCTCTTCTCGTTCCTTTTCCTCTTCCTCTCTCTCCTTTTCTCTTCTTCGTTCCTTTTCCTCTTCCTCTCTCTCCTTTTTCCTTTTTCTTCTGGTTCCTTTTTCCTCTTCCTCTCTCTCCTTTTTCCTTTTTCTTCTGGTTCATTTTCCTCTTCCTCTCTCTCCTTTTTCCTTTTTCTTTGGTTCCTTTTTCCTCTTTCTTTGGCCTTCTTTTTCTTTTTTTCTTCTATTTTTCTTTTTTTAATTCTTGTGGCTCCTTTTTCCTTTTTTTTCTTCTGGCTCCCACTATCTTCCTATTTCTTTGGCTCCTCTTTCCCTTTTCTTCTGGTTCCCTTTTTTCTTTTCTTTTTCTCTAGCTCCTCTTTCCTTTTTCTTCTGGCTCTCTTTCCCTCTCTCTTCTGGCTCCTTTTTCCTCTTCCTCTGGCTCCTTTCTCCTTTTTCTTCCTCCATCTCCTTTCTCATTTTTCCTGTTCCTTCGCTTCTTCTTTTTTCTTCTGGTCCTTTTTTCTTTTCCTCTCTCTCCTTTTTCCCTTTTCTTCTGGTTCCTTTTTTTCTCTTCCTCTGGCTCCCTTTTTCTTTTTTTCTTCTGGTTCCTTTTTCATCTTCCTCTGGCTTCCCTTTTCTTTTTTTTCTTCTGGTTCCTTTTTCCTCTTCCTCTGGCTCCCCTTTTCTTTTTTTTTCTTCTGGTTCCTTTTTCCTCTTCCTCTGGCTCCCTTTTTCTTTTTTTCTTCTGGTTCCTTTTTCCTCTTCTTGTGGCTCCTTTTTCCTTTTTTTTCTTCTGGCTCCTACTATCTTCCTATTTTTCTGGCTCCTCTTTCCCTTTCGTTCTGGTTCCCTTTTCATGTTTTTTCTCTGGCTCCTCTTTCCCTTTCGTTCTGGTTCCCTTTTCATGTTTTTTCTCTGGCTCCTCTTTCCTTTTTCTTCTGGCGTCTCTTTCTTACTTCTTCTGACTCCCTTTCCCTCTCTCTTCTGGCTCCCTTTCCCTCTCTCTTCTGGCTCCTTTCTCCTTTTTCTTCTGGCTCCTTTTTCCTCCTTTTCTTTTTTCATTCTCTTCTCTTCTCCTTTCCTTTGTCTCTTCTACCTTTCTTCTTCTTCTTCCATCCCTCTTCTTCAGTCTTATTTGCTTCTATTTCTCCTTTCTTCTTTCCCGTTCTCCTCCTTCTCTTTTCTCATCTTCCTCTCTTCTTCTCCTCCACGTCCCCTTTCTGCCTCCTTCTTCTCCTCATCTGCTTTCTCCCTTTTCTTCCTTCCTCCCATCTCTTCCGTGTCCCTCCTTCCTCATTCCTTTCCTCTCTACTTCTCCTCCTCCTCTAATTCCCACTTCCTTTCCTCTCTCTCCTTTCCCCGTCCTCCTGTGATTTCTCTTCCTTCTCTCGATCCTTCTTCCGTCACCCCCCTCGTCTATTTACTGTCTCTTCCCTTCTCCTTCGCGTCCCTCCTCCCTCCTTATCCCCCTCTTCTTCCATCCTTCCTCATCTTCCTCCTCCCTACTTCCTTCTAAAAGTTTATTCCCTTCATCCTCCTCCTTCCTTCCTCACCCTCCTCACCCCATCCCTCCCCACCCACTCTCTATCCCACCCCACCTCACCCTCCCACTCTCTATCCCTCCCCATCCACCCTCCTTCCATCCCTCCACTCCTCCCCACCCACCACTCCCATCCCACCCACCCTCCTTCCCTCCCCTCCTCCCACCCCACCCACCCATACCATCAGGGTTTGTTTTAACCTCAACAATAACGTCCCATGTACAATCAAGGCCTAGTGAATCAAGGGGCTTATAAACAGACGATATTTGTCTTATCTTCTTCATTTTCTTGGGCGAATGTTTTCTTGGTTGTGGTTGGAGACAGATTGGAAATAGAGCTTGAGGTTTTGTTTTCCTTGTTGTGTTTTGTTTTCTTTGTGTGTGTTTTTATTATCTTTTTTTTTTTAATTTTTATTTTCTTAGTGTTGGTGGGTGGTATATTTTTTGTTGTTTTCTTTATTTTTGTTTGCTTTTGTGTTTTCTTTATTTTTGTTTGTTTTTGTGTTTTCTTTATTTTTGTTTGCTTTTTGTGTGTTTTCTTTATTTTTGTGTGTTGCATTTTTATCTTCATTGTTCTTGTATTTTTGTTTTGGATAAGGATTGTAAATATACATTGTTATTGTTTTTGTTTTCATTTTCCTTTGTTGTTATTTCCTTTTTCTCGATAGGATAATGACGTCAAATATGTCTTTAGTTGATTTTTTTACGTATTGGATAAAGATAAAAGAAAATCATATCTATCTTTATAATTTTTCATGTTGTGTTTTTTTCCTCTTGAGTGTTGGATAACAATAAATATATTTTGTTTTATTTTCTTTTTTTTCTTTGTAACGTCTATTCTTCATCTCATTAAATAAAAAAATGTTTTTGTTGTGTGCATTGGATAATTGGATAACATATAATCTTTGTTCTTCTTTGTATATTCGTTTTTGTTGTTGTTTTGTTTTTTTCATGTTGTTTACTTTTCAGGGGAATGTTAATGACATTCAACATGGGTTTCAAGATTTGCAATATTGAACATAATTTTGGCATATCAGAAAATTATAGTTCCTTTTAAGAAGAGGAGGTGGAGGAGGAGGAGGAGGAGGAGGAGGAGAAAAAGGAAGAGGAGGAGGAGACAATAGGGGCGACGGAAAAGGAAGAGGAGGAAGGGGAGGAGAAGTAGGAGGAAGAAAAGGAACAAGAAGAGGAGTGAAAGGAAGAGGAAGAAGAGGGGGAGAGGCAAGAGGAGAAGAGTGAGAAAGAAGAAAAGAAGCAGAAAAAGGAGGAAGGGCAGGAGGAGGATAGAAGGAGCGGCGGAGGAAGAAGAGGAGGAAGAAAAGGAGCTGGATGAGGAGGGAAAGGAGGAGGAGTAAGAGTGGGAGGAAGAGGAAGAGGTGGAGGAGGAGGACGAAGAGACAAGAGGGGCGACAGAGGAGGAAGAGGAGGTGCAGGTGGAGAAGGAGGTGAGGAGGATGAGGAATAGGAGGAGTAGGAGAAGGAAGAATTAGAGGCGAGATGAGAGGGGGGGGTATGGAGGGGGAAGAGGAGTAGGAATAGGAGGAGGAGGAAGAGGAGGTGGAAGAGGAGGAAGGGGAGGAGAAGAAGGAGGACGAGGAGTTATCTGCTAAGAAAGAAGGAAGGAGGAAGGAAGGAAGGAGGAAAAAGGGAAAAGGGAGAAGGAGGGAAAAGGGAGGAGAGAGAAGGAAGAAAAAGGGAGAAGGAGGGAAAAGGGAGGAGGAAGAAGGAAGGAAAAAGGAGGATTGAGAGGGAGGATAAAGGGAAGAGGGAGAAGGAGGAAAAAAGCAAGGAGGGAGAAGGAGGGAAACGGGAAAAGGATGAAAAAGGAAGAAGGAGGAAAAAAGGAGAAGGACGATAAAGGAAGGAGGGAGAAGGATGAAAAGGGGAGGAGGGAAGTGGGAAAAGGGAGAAAGGTGGAAAAAGGAATAAGAAGTAAAATGGAGAAAGAGAGAAAAAGGAAAAGAGAGAAGGAGGAAGGAATAGGAATCAAAACAAAAGAGCGAAATGTCATGATAATCAAACACTAACATTTATTGTTCTTATTGTTTATGGCTTGGGATATAAACACAGAACTTATTAATGCATATCCTATATCTATCTTTACATAATCTCATTCTAATTGTGTAACTGATAGACAGATTGATATGGAATAATGCATGAATCAAATTCTTTCATGTTAAACTATCAATTTATGTAAATGATCTTGATTTATAACATAACATTTATAACTACGAATGGTCATCGTATGTTCTGGAATCTTGTTTTAGTTTTTACTATTCTTCTCTAGCAGTTTTCTTTATGGTTGGTTTAATTCATACTAGGAATCTAAGATATAAACTACTAATTATCATAAGAATGATTTTTTTTTTTAAATATTGGATAACAATTCATCTATTATGGTTTTTCTTATTTTTTCTTTGTAACGTCTATTCTTTGGTTCATTAGGATTATGACTAAGAAAATAAAATAATTTAGCTTGTAGTTTCTATAGTGTTGGTTTAGCTTGGATCAAAATTGTCAAAGAAATAACTATACTTTGAATGATAGTAGGAATTAACATTATCATTTTCTATCCTAAGTTATGTTAGTTCCAAAAATTTTGCTCTTACAATTACTCGTATTAATGATTAAATCTTACTAGGGATCGAAAATACAACCAAAGTGATTATTTGAACAACAGATGGCGCTAATACAGCCAATAGCAATAAAATAGCACTATCATCATATGTTTTATGGTGTTGATTTTGCTTCCAACTTCGAGGGTCATAAAACATAAGGATAGCGATAAAAGAACGGATAACACTATGTTTGGGGAATAATAATATTATCATAACATGAAAAAAGAATAGCAATTCTATCATAATCCTCTTATATTGGAGACAGACATACGCACACGCACACACACACGCACACACGGACACACACACACACACACACAAACACACACACGGACAAACACACACACACGGACAAACACGAACACACACGGACACTCACGGGTACACACACACACACGGACAAACACACACAGACACACACACACGGACAAACACACACAGACACACACACACGGACAAACACGAACACACACGGACACTCACGGGTACACACACACACACAATACCCTACAGCCTCACACACACGGATAAACACGAACACACACGGACACTCACGGGTACACACACACACACGGACACACACACACACACAACACACACACACAATACCCTACAGCCTGTGACCAATTCTGAAGGAGTAGCTGAAGAAAGTAATGCATTACCAAGACGGAAAGCTTAATGTCGAAACCAAGTGTGAGAAACAAGCTTAAAGTTGAGAGGATGGAAAATGCATTTCGCTAAGTATGTCTTCTCTTTTTTTTCTCTAAGTGAAAGCATGTGCAAAGGATTAGTTCAGGATCTAAAGAATGGTTCGCTATGCATGATATAAAGTGGATGGGAAGATTTGATAGTTATTGGAATACAGATAGTATGAAGGGTTATGTAGATAAAATGTATGTGTGTATGTGTACAAAGACATACTCTCTCGCACGATCAAACACACACAATACCACCGCCACTATTATCACCATTAACAGCACCATTATCACCAACAAGCGGGAGGGGGAATGGGGGGGGGAGGAGAAGCAAGGAGGAGAAATAGGAGGGCGTAGAAGGAGATAGGAACAAGCAGGGAAGAGAGACAAGAGGAGATAGGAGACAGAAGGAAGGAGGGAGGATAGAGCTAGGAAATGCAGGGGGGGGGGGGGAGACAGGAAAAAAGCATAAGGAGACAGGAATAAGCAGGGAAGAGGGGGAAGTAGAAGGAGACAGCAATAAACGGGGAAGAGGAGGCAGCAGAAGGGGACATGAAGAAGCAGGGAAGAGAGACAGGAGAAAGCAAAAGTTGGCATGAGAGAGCAGACGGGGACAATAAAAAGCAGAGAAGAGGAGGAAGAAGGAGACAAAAAGAAGCAGGTGAGAGAGACAGTTAGAAGCAATAGGAAAGAGGAAGAAGCAGGGAAGAGGAGGAAGTAGGAAAGAGAGACACGAGGACGCAGAAAGGGACAACAAAAAGCAAGGAAAAGAAGCAGGAAGTATCAGAATAAGGCAAACAGGAGACAGAGAGGGAGACAGGAAAGCAGGGGAAACAGCGAGGAGGAAACAGGGGAAGAGCAGTGAAGGAGCAGGTGGGAGTCGAGCTTTGGGAGCGACATGGCAATCGAGGCGGAATGTAGCTTCCCTGTAGAAGAAGGGGTGATATTCCAGGCTGGAATGGGAATAGCCGCGTGCAAGGGGAGCGAGAGCCATACTCAAGCGGTGTGAGGGACGGAATCCAGCTGAGGGAAAGAGGGTCATTTCTGCCCCTCAGTAAAAGGCGATAGTCAGTGTCCTCGAGGCTCTGGGTAACACGTGGAAGCTACTACGTATTTTCCTTTATTTCGATTTATACATTTATTGATTATAAGTGTTGTGTATATTTCAAAAGTTGATTTACAGATTATATAAGTGTTACGCATATTTTAATACTACAGTTATAGATTAAAAGGCCGATAAACACATATCCGTTGCGTAACAGTATCATGTTTTTGGTGAAAACCGTTACACTTCAATGATTCAAATTTACGGGCATATAATTGGTTATAATTGTTTTAATTTTTGGATGAAGAGGAAAAGGTTAAACCGAAGGCAAAGAAAAGGAAGGTGGTGCGTGAGATGTGGAAGAGAGAAAGTTAATTTGTGAAGGAACTTAATTTTCACATTATTTTTGAATGCATGGAAGCTGTTTCAACATATTGCTCAATATAGGCATATCATATGTTATGTTATGTAATTCCATTATATATCTATTACATATATATGATACATAATACTGTATATCTTTTACATAGATATAAGATATAATATATCATATTCTATATTTCTTATAAGTGCATATGAGGATGATGCATATGTATTGCATGTAATATGATATATGATTACATAACATATGTATACACATATGTATGCAGGCAAACATATATATATATATTATACAAATTATTATAATAATAATAATGATAACAATGATAAGGATAATTATAATGATAACAGTAATACTAATTATAATAATATGTATAATATATATATATATATATATATATATATATATATATACATATACATATATATACATATATATATATACATATACATATATATACATATATACATATGTATACATACACACAAGCACAAACAAAACAGCAAGCCAGACTCACTTATAAACCAACACACTCGCACACTCAACACATGCATAAACAAAACACACACAACACACACACCTATAAACACAAACACGCATAATCTGGACAGCAAGTTAACCGACCGTTGATTAGCCTAATGAAAGGGAAACGAAACCCTGTTATACATTCAGTCTTAGATAATAAATTGAAGGCATTTTTAACGGGTTAAAAGTGATGCCCATTTCATTTCCCTCTCGTGTTACTTCGTTATTGAGGGCTCGGTCGGTCAATGAGAGGTTTTTTTCTTTCTCTCTCTCTCTCTCTCTCTCTCTCTCTCTCTCTCTCTCTCTCTCTCTCTCTCTCTTATATATATATATATATATATATATATATATATATATATATATATATATATATATACATATACACACACACACACACACACACACACACACACACACACACACACACACATATATATATATATATATATATATATATATATATATATATATATATATATATATATATATATATATATATATATATATATGTATATATATATATATATATATATATATATATATATATATATATATATATATATATATATATATATATATATATATATATATATATATATATATATATATATATATATATATATATATATATATATATATATATATATATATATATATATGCATGTATATATATATATATATATATATATATATATATATATATATATATATATATATATATATATATATATATATATATATAAATATATGTACATATATATATATATATATATATATATATATATATATATATATATATATATATATATATATATATATATATATATATATATATATATATATATATATATATATATATAGATATATATTTACAATATTATCTGATATATTGAGAGTTTCTATGTCAATACATGCATGACATTCGATACAAGTTATATATGAGTCACATTTTCTAAAACCAGCCTTTGCAAGTATATTTGGATTAATGACATATGAGCGATTGTGTCCAAAAGTCCTTCTTCGATTGAATTCATTCTTCATATCAACATTATCCGTATTTTGATTAGACATAATATATATATGTATATATATATCATGTGTATGAAAAGATAGAAATATAAAATTTGTGTTCGTAGTTATATATATTCATAGACGTAACATATGCAAGGAACACTATATTTAGGTCTGTTGTATATATTTCTGGGCTTCCTTTCTAAATAGCGGATGAAAATACATGTGCATTAATTAAGAGAAATTAGTATACATATGATTAATTTGCTGTTTATATCTATTGATAGCAAGTACTGAATGTATTTCAAAAGAATGTTTGTTGAATCATGTACACTTGAATTTCGTTAAGGAAAGTTGTCCATTTAAATTTCAGAAGAATTCAAATACCGGTTAAAACTATGAAAAAAGAAAATAGAAAGAAAAGAAAAAAAGAAAAACGACAACAACAACAAAAAAACAAACAAACAAAGAAAGGGTTAATAGGTAATGTTGATTATTGTATACATATATTCACAGATAAATAGTGTTTTATAAATAAATAATCATATTATATAACACATTTCCTCTCTCAGCTTTTTGGTTCGAAAGGAAAAGATCTAAGCATAATATTAATAACATATCTATGATACTACAGACTTAATGAAAATAATAGTGATACCAAAGGCAGTAAAAAAAAAAAAAAAAAAAAAAAAAAAAAAAAAAAAAAACATCATTCGTGCTAATAAAGATTAGTGATAACAGTAATAAAGAACAATAGCGGTAATGATTATCACAATCAATGACATAACCATCCATATCAATAGAGACTTCATAAAATATACAGTTCTTTATGGCTGAGGCTCCCGTAATTACTCCGCTCTCGACATTTCTCTCGAGTCCCGTAAAAGTCTCATCTGACAAGCTATATTGTTTTTCATTCCCGTGGGTGATGGATTATAGATGAATAAAGCGTTTAAAGCTACCGTGTTGCAAGTATTTATGTCTGTGAGTAAGACGCTTCATCGTCCAAAAACACGTAGAGTATTTTGAGGCAAAATACCTCATCCCTTTGAAGAATTTGTTGCGTCTATGGTAAAAATTTTCCCGTCTTTTGGTTGGGTAATCCCTCCCCTCCCCTTCCCCCTCCCTCCTCCTCCCCCTCCTACCCCCTTCCGTTCTGAGGTCAGGTGCATCTTTCCCCCTTGACCCAAGATGCACCTAAACCACCTTCCCTCCCTCCCTCCCTTCCTCCCTCCTTTCCCTCCCTCCCTCCCTCCCTTTCTCCCTCCCTCCCTTCCTCTCTCCTTCCCTCCCTCCCTCCCCCCTCCCTCCCTCCCTCCCCCCTCCCTCCCTCCCTCCCCCCCTCCCTCCCTCCCTTCCCATAAAGAAAGAGTGAACGCCCTCCATAAACACGTGATCCCGCTAGGTGGAAAAAATATCACGCCCATTCACCTTCGCCGGAAGAATGCGTTCCATGCAGGAAATAATGCCAGTTCCCCTTGAACAATTTCTCCCAAAATGGGATGGAATACTTGCTGCCCCGGAAGAATGTATCCCTATGTACATAATTCCCCCCCCTCCCCCCCATTCCCTCCCCCCCACCACCCACTACTTTCCCCTCGCTCTTCCCCTGGGGTACGAGGAAAGGAGGGAGAAAGGAGGAGGAGGGAGGGTAGGAGGAAGGGAGGGAGGGAAAAAGGAGGGAGGAAGGGGGGAAGAGAGGGAGGGAAGGATGGAGGGAGACAGGAAGGGAGGGAGGGTAGGAGGGAAGGAGGGAGGTAAGGAGGGAGGAAGGGAGGGAAGGAGGAGGGAGGAGGAAGGGAAGGAGGGAGGGAAGGTAGGAGGGAGGGAAAGAGGGAAGGAGGGAGAAAGGAGGAAAGGAGGGAGAAAGGAGGAAAGGAGGGAGGGAGGGTAGGAGGAAGGGAGGGAGAGAAGGAGAGAGGGAGGGAGGGTAGGAGGGAAGTAGAAAGGAGGAGGAGGAGGGAGGGTAGGAGGGAGGGAGGGAGAGAAGGAGGGAGGGAGGGTGGGAGGCAGGAGGGGAGGGAGGGAGGGTAGGAGAGAAGGAGTGAGGGAGGGAGGGTAGGAGGGGAAGGACATCGCTCTGTCACCCTCCAGAAGCGAACTCACCCCATGAAATATTTCAGGTATCCAAACACGCGCTTTAGGGGACTGACTTCAAAGGCCGCCAACTTTAATTATTGAAGGCTTCCGTCGAGTGTGCCTGGGCGGGAATTTTCTTATTAGAAAAAAAAAAAAAAAAAAAAAAAAATATATATATATCTATATATATATATATATATTCAACATTAATTAAAGATCATCCTAGGAGAGAATCCTTGCCGGGATCATAAATAATCCCGTTTTACACAGGACACTTAATGAGATGTCAGATCCACGGGACGGAAGCCCTCAAAAGAACCCCCCCCCCCCCCCCGCCTCGTTAACTGAAGCCTTGACTCCGGTTGCTGAAGGGTCGCTTAGTGTCAATGATAGTTGCTTGCTCACGATGGAGAGAGAGAGGAGGAGAGGGAGAGAGAGAGAGAGAGAGAGAGAGAGAGAGAGAGAGAGAGAGAGAGAGAGAGAGAGAGAGAGAGAGAGAGAGAGAGAGGGAGGGAGGGAGAGTAAAAAGAAAGAGAGAGAGAGAGAGAGAGAGTAAAGAGAAAGAGAGAGAGAGAGAGTAAAGAGAACGAACGAGAGAGTAAAGAGAAAGAGAGAGAGAGAGCAAAGAGAGAGAGAGAGAGAGAGAGAGAGAGAGAGAGTAAAGAGGAAGAGAGAGAGAGAAAGAGAGAGATAGAGAGAGAATTGATATTGAAGTCCCCTTTTTGCATTAACCGGATATTATCTTGGAGTTCAAGGCAAGCGAATTTTATTTCATAATGATTAACAGGGCAGTTTCCTAATTAGAATTTTCTTCTGCTATAAGTTTTTATTATTATTTTCTTTCAAATATACATAACAATAATAATATCAATGTTAGTAATAGGAACACCACAATCATCAACAATGATAATAATGATGATGGTAATAATAATGATAATAGTAATAGTAACAATGATATTGAAAATGATGATGGTGATGATGATGATGGTGATGATGATAACAATAATAATAATGATAGCAATAGCAATGCTGATGATGCTATGCAAGTAATAATGATAATTATGATAACAATACTAATAACGATAATAACAATAACGATAATGATGATGATAACGATAACAATGATAATGGAATAGACAATAATGATGATTTGACTGATCACAAGGATGATAATGTAATTAACAATTCTACTACTACCTCTGATAATACAATTACTAATCATGGCTCTAATTTCCCAATTACTACTGCTCTGGGTAACACGTGGAAGGTATATTTTTCTTGATTCGATTATACATATATAGATTATGTGTTATGTATATCTTAAAACTACATTTACTTATGATATGCGTTATGCATATTTCAAAAGTACAATTACAGATAAGTTTTATGCATGTATATATATTTTATTACATTTACAGATTAAAAGTGTTATGTATATCTAAAAGTACAATGTTATGCCTATTTTAGAATTACATTTACAGATTATAAGTGTTGTGCATATTTCAAAAGTACATTTGCAGATTATAAGTGTCATGCATATTTTAGAATTATATTTACAGATTATATGTGTTATGCATATTTTAGAATCACACTTACAGATTATAAGTCTTATGTATATTTTAAAATTACATTTACAGATTATAAGTGTTATGCATATTTCAAAAGTACATTTGCAGATTATAAGTGTTATGCATATTTCAAAAGTACATTTGCAGATTATAAGTGTTAT
>BOPN01001087.1:297544-300044 GCA_017312705.2 Penaeus japonicus
GTGGAAAAGAGAAAGGTACGTGACGTGGATTTTAAACTTAAGTGGAAAAGATAAAGTTCGTGAGGTGGATCTTAGGCTCAAGTGGAAAAGATTCACTATAAAAGGTGGATTTTAAACTCAAGTGGAAAATACAAAGGGCGTGAGGTGGATTTTAAACTCAAGTGGAAAAGATTATCTTTAAAAGGTGGATTTTAAACTCAAGTGGAAAATATAAAGGTACGTGAGGTGGATTTTAAACTCAAGTGGAAAAGACAAAGGACGCGAAGTGGATTTTAAACTCAAGTGGAAAAGACAAAGGTACGTGAGGTGGATTTTAAACTCAAGTGGAAAAGACAAAGGACGTGAGGTGGATTTTAAACTCAAGTGGAAAAGACAAAGGACGTGAGGTGGATTTCAAACTCAAGTGGAAAAGACAAAGGACGTGAGGTGGATTTTAAACTCAAGTGGAAAAGGCAAAGTACGTGAGGTGGATTTCAAACTCAAGTGGAAAAGACAAAGGACGTGAGGTGGATTTTAAACTCAAGTGGAAAAGACAAAGGACCGGAGGTGGATTTTAAACTCAAGTGGAAAAGGCAAAGTACCGGAGGTGGATTTTAAACTCAAGTGGAAAAGACAAAGGACGTGAAGTGGATTTTAAACTCAAGTGGAAAAGACAAAGGACGTGAGGTGGATTTTAAACTCAAGTGGAAAAGACAAAGTGAGGTGGATTTTAAACTCAAGTGGAAAAGACAAAGTGAGGTGGATTTTAAACTCAAGTGGAAAAGGCAAAGTACCGGAAGTGGATTTTAAACTCAAGTGGAAAAGGCAAAGTACCGGAGGTGGATTTTAAACTCAAGTGGAAAAGACAAAGGACGTGAGGTGGATTTTAAACTCAAGTGGAAAAGGCAAAGTACGTGAGGTGGATTTTAAACTCAAGTGGAAAGACACAGTACAAGAAGTGGATTTTTAGTTCAAGTGGAAAAGACACAGTACAAGAAGTGGATTTTTAGTTCAAGAGGAAAAGACACAGTACAAGAAGTGGACTTTTAGTTCAAGTGGAAAAGACACAGTACAAAAAGTGGATTTTTAGTTCAAGTGGAAAAGACACAATACAAGAAGTGGATTTTTAGTTCAAGTGGAAAAGACACAGTGCAAGAAGTGGATTTTCAGTTCAAGAAGTGGAGTTTTAGTTCAAGAGTTGGATATCCTGAAAAAAATGTGGATATTTTTAGCAAAGTACGTGAGGTGGATTTTAAACTCAAGTGGAAAGACACAGTACAAGAAGTGGATTTTTAGTTCAAGTGGAAAAGACACAGTACAAGAAGTGGATTTTTAGTTCAAGTGGAAAAGACACAGTACAAGAAGTGGATTTTAAGTTCGAGTGGAAAAGACAGTACAAGAAGTGGATTTTTAGTTCAAGTGGAAAAGACAAAGTACAAGAGGTGGATTTTTAGTTCAAGTGGAAAAGACACAGTACAAGAAGTGGATTTTTAGTTCAAGTGGAAAAGACACAGTACAAGAAGTGGATTTTAAGTTCGAGTGGAAAAGACAGTACAAGAAGTGGATTTTTAGTTCAAGTGGAAAAGACACAGTACAAGAAGTGGATTTTAAGTTCGAGTGGAAAAGACACAGTACAAGAAGTGGATTTTAAGTTCGAGTGGAAAAGACAGTACAAGAAGTGGATTTTTAGTTCAAGTGGAAAAGACACAGTACAAGAAGTGGATTTTAAGTTCGAGTGGAAAAGACAGTACAAGAAGTGGATTTTTAGTTTAAGTGGAAAAGACACAGTGCAAGAAGTGGATTTTTAGCTCAAGTGGAAAAGACACAGTACAAGAAGTGGAATTTAGTTTTAGTTCAAATAGTGGATATCCTGAAGAAATGTGGATTTTTTTTAGCTCAAGGAAAACGAGACGCAGTACTAGAGGAAGATTACTTGAAGTTAGTTGTCAAAAAAAAAAAAAAAAAAAAAAAAAAAAAAAAAAAAAAAAATCTTGAAACCACAAATAAAACCCATCAAGACAGAACAAAGGCCGAAGAGTGGAAAGGTCGCAAATCTGCAATAATTAATCAACGTAAAGGTTGCAAATCTGCATTGCAAATTGAAGATGATATTTGGACTTGAAAAAATATCGAAGACAAAGGCGGTACACTGAAGATCTATCATGGAAAATAGATGAATAGATTAATAGATAAAGATAGATGAACAGATAAGTAAAGAAAAAGATACAAGAAAAGGTAAAACAAAGAGTGAAACGAATACTAAATGATGGTGGTGATAGTGATGATGGTGGTGATGGTGATCGTGATGATGAGGGTTATGGTGGTGATGGTGATCATGTTGGTTATGGTGGTGGTGATGGTGATCGTGATGGTTATGGTGGTGATGATGATGGTTATGGTGGTGATGATGATGGTTATGGTGGTGGTGATGATGGTGATGACGATGACTATGATATTGATGATGAAAATAATAACTCCCCCACCTTCTCCCGCCCCACTCATACACCCACAATACACTCAC
>BOPN01001087.1:330044-332544 GCA_017312705.2 Penaeus japonicus
ATATATATATATATATATATATATATATATACATATATATATATATATATATATATATATATATATATTTTTTTTTTTTTTTTTTTTTCTTTTATCACGTCCTATTGAGTTAGATAGATAGGCAAGCAAACATGTGCAAAAAGATAATGACTTTATCAACTTCCTTGCACCTGACATACCCAAATTACATAGATATGTACGCGAATATATTTACGGTTAACAAATCTCAAGGTTTTATAAATATATATATATATATATATATATATATATATATATATATATATATATATATATTAATATATATATATATATATATATATATATATATATATATGTATATATATATATATATATATATACACACACACACACACACACACATACATATTACGTCATTCTTTAAAAATATGAGGACTGGAAATTGTAAGAATGAGAAACTTGCAATTGCATACCACATAGGCCTCTAAAGTCCTCCGTATCAGAGCGAGCAGCCTCATGCAATAGAAATAATATTTTGCGATTCCTAGTTTATAGAAACTAGAATCTTGGTTTATAGAATTTACAAACAGTTTTATCAACCACAAAGTAGCGTTATATAATATTCAAAGGAATATGATGATATGACATAATATTATGATGATAATGTGACGTAATAATATATATTAGCAAAATAACGTTATATGATAATGTGACGTAATAATATATATTAGCAAAATAACGTTATATGATATTTAAAGAAATATAATCTCATCTCTCAAGGTTTTATGAAATAATGAAATAAAATAGAATAGAAAAATGACATATATATATATATATATATATATATATATATATATATATATATATATATATATATATATATATATATATATATATATATATATATATATATATATATACATTTCAATCACTACATATCCATATATGTTTCTGCATTATAAGATCTTTGAACAAGTTCTTTTTGCCTATTGACTTTTTATACATATTTAATCATCCACATAATTACTTTGAATTTCAAACTCTAAATGTCTTTATATCAAAGTTGAAATGAAAAACATATAATTTTTATTCACAAAATTACTTTGAATTTCAAACTCTAAATGTCTTTATATCAAAGTTGAAATAAAACAGATAATTTTTATTCACAAAATTACTTTGAATTTCAAACTCTAAATGTCTTTATATCAAAGTTAAAATAAAACAGATCATTTTTATTCACAAAATGACTTTGAATTTCAATCTCTAAATCAAAGTTGAAATGAAAAACAGATCATTATTACTCACAGAATTACTTTGAATTACAAAATCTAAATCTATTCTATATCAAAGTTAAAATGAAATACAGATCATTTCTATTCACAAAATGACTTTGATAACCGCGTTCTCCACCGATATCAGTCCGTTCCAGTCAAGATAACGAACGTATTGCCTCAGTCCACGGCAGAACAGGGACTAATTACAAGTTCTGGCATCACTGATTTCCGATAGGGGCGGCGAGGAGGGGGGGGGGGGGGGGGGGGGAGGAGGGGAATAGGGAGGGAAAGGAAAGGAAGGAGAGGGGAGGATAGGAGGGGAGGAAGGATGGGAAGGGAGGAGGGGGGGGGAAGGATGGGAAGGGAGGAGGGGGGAGGATGCGAAGGGAGAGGGGAGGGAGAGAGGAAGGGGAGTGGAGGATGTGGGGAGAAGAAGGAGGAGGAGGGAGGGAGGGGAGGGGGTGAAGGGGGAATTAGTAACGGGTGGATTTCGAAAACGTTGCATATTCGGTGGCCCGCTGAGGGTGAATTTGCAGGGAGGAGGGGGGAGGGGAAGGAGGGGAGGGGGAGTGATTTGATGGTCGGGTGGGATGGGGAAAGGGAAGGGGGTATGGTGGAGGGGGAAGGGGAGGGGTAGGGTGTGGGTGAGGGAAAGGGAAGGAGGGTTTTTGTGAAAGGGGTAGGGGGTAGGGGAGATGGGGTTGGGAGAGATATGGGGAGAGGGTATATAGAAGGGATAGTTGGATAGGGAGGGAAGGATAGATGGAGAGGTGGGAGTAAGGACTAGGCATTGGGTGGGAGAGAGACTAAGGGAGGGGGAGGGGGGAGGGGGGAGGGTAATTGGGGACTGGTAGACGGGTGCCCTTTGATAGGGACTTGGAGAGGGGGGAGGGGGGAGGGGGAGAAAGGGGGCGCGCGCTTGGTCATCAATATATTGATGACCATGCAACTCCTTGCAACTTCTTTAATTCCAGCGTCGATCCCCCCCTCTACCCCCACCCCCCGAAAACAAGAAAAAGAAAAGAAAAGAAAAAAACAAACATATACCTCTTTAGATATCTTAATCACATCAAGTGAAATAAAAAATAAAATAATCATTTATACCTTCAAATCAAAACATTAATCTCTTCAGTGCCTACGTCAGCCCGTTCCCCTCCATCAACCATTGGCAACGCTGCTCGAGAGCTCAAGATACGGCAGTTGGCAACCCGCGTGACAGGTGCATTCAATTGCAACAGACAATCTGT
>BOPN01001087.1:342544-345044 GCA_017312705.2 Penaeus japonicus
AATCTAACGCCCCCTTGAATAACCGAAACCAAAGGGATCTAACACCCCCTGAATAACCAAAGGGATCTAACAGCACCTGAATAACCAAAGGGATCTAACACCCCTTGAATAACCAAAGGGATCTAACACCCCCTTGAATAACCAAAGGAATCTAACACCCCCTTGAATAACCAAAGGGATCTAACACCCCCTGAATAACCAAAGGGATCTAACAC
Source organism: Penaeus japonicus (assembly GCA_017312705.2). Lineage (NCBI taxonomy): Eukaryota > Metazoa > Arthropoda > Malacostraca > Decapoda > Penaeidae > Penaeus > Penaeus japonicus. The sequence goes on from BOPN01001087.1 coordinate 342,760, forward strand.
CCCCTTGAATAACCAAAGGAATCTAACACCCCCTGAATAACCAAAGGAATCTAACACCCCCTTGAATAACCAAAGGAATCTAACACCCCCTTGAATAACCAAAGGAATCTAACACCCCCTTGAATAACCAAAGGGATCTAACACCCCCTTGAATAACCAAAGGGATCTAACACCACCTGAATAGCCAAAGGGATCTAACACCACCTGAATAACTAAAACCAAAGGGATCTAAGACCACCTGAATAACCAAAGGAATCTAACACCACCTGAATAACCAAAGGAATCTAACACCCCTTGAATAACCAAAGGAATCTAACACCACCTGAATAACCAAAGGAATCTAACACCCCCTTTGAATAGCCAAAGGAATCCAACCTCCCCTTAAATAACCAAAGAGATCTAACACCCCCTGAAAACGAACACCCACTAATCAAAAAAAAAAAAAAAAAAAAAAAAAAAAAAAAGGTCATTAGCTGAGAGAGGATTAACATGCCACTGAAATCCAAACCCCCGACGCAGTTTGAACACATACTCGGCTGGTTCAACTTGATGACAGAATGTGAGAATTCGCACTATGTATCCGAAGGGTCAAGGTAACATGACTCCAGCCCAACACTCGACGAACTACGCGGTCGAGTGGGTTTCCTCCGAACAAAATGCAAATTCATTCTAAATACAGATGATGGAAATTAAATACACTGTGACAATTTCGAATGTAGGAGTGTCGTCCTGAATGTGGAGGGGGTTCTCCTACCTGATAATGATCTGCTTGTCTCGCATTTCTGTTGGTGGTTATTTTCTTTTTCTTCTTTTTTTTTCATTTTTTCTATTTTATGTATATATATATATTTTTTATCAATCAAGGAGGATCTGTTGTAATGGCGTAATAGCTCGGAGAAAAGGTTTTGTTTCTATGCGATGATGGAGAGTCTGTGTTCTCGCAAAGCTTAATTTATTGGAAGCTTAGAGTGATCATAAATACGCACAAACACACACTAAAACGCACACTAAACACACACACACACACACACACACACACACACACTAAAACACACATTGAACACACACTAAACACACACACACACACACACACACACTAAACACACACACACACACACTAAACACACACACACACACACACACACTAAAACACACACTGAACACACACACACACACAAAACACACAGATATTTAGGCATACATAAAGTAGATAGTTAAATAGATAGATAAATAGAGACATATAGATAAGCAGATAGACAAATAAATAAGGAGATAGATATGTGATTTGAAAAGAATATAGATAGAAAGAAAGAAAGGAAAAAATATAGAAAGAAAGAAAGGAAAATAGATAAATATATGGATAGAAAGACATATACAAATTTAGATATATGCTGTTACACTCAGCTCTTAGTTACATAGTTTTCTTTATATATTCAACCAGTGAGTCATGGTAACTGACATTTACCACATATCTCTATGATAAGCATCATTATTAAAATAAACTGACATGACTCATTTGCATCACTAACTTGGGGCTGTCTCAATTGCCCTCACTTTTCACTTTGCCCACATCCACACATCACCAAACACACACACACAAACACACACACACACACACACACACACACACAAACACACACACACATACACACAAACACACACACACACATAAACACACACACATGTCTCCTTCTGTTTTAACTCCGACCTTCATCGCGGCTTTGATGTCTCGTAGGATTTTCCGTAGCAAGATAAAATCGTAACTACGGTCCCTCAACGGCTTCCGTGAGTGTTGAAATCTGCAACAACAAGCAAGCTTGTTGAGCGGACATTTTAGAAATAGTAATGGGGATATTGATGGTCATTATGATTATTATTGGTGGTATTATTACCATCATTATGATTATTGTTGATATTATTATTACTATCATTATTATTGTATTTCTCCTTTTTGTTATCCTTACATTTCTCATTTTGTTGCTATATTTCTCATTTTTGTTATCATTATATTTCTCATTTTTATTTCATCATATTTCTCATTTTTGTTATCATTATATTTCTCATTTTTGTTTCATCATATTTCTCATTTTTGTTATCATCATATTTCTCATTTTTGTTATAATTGTATTTCTCATTTTTGTTGTCATTATATTTCTTATTTTTGTTATCATTATATTTCTCATTTTTGTTATCATTGTATTTCTCATTTTTGTTATCATTATATTTCTCATTTTTGTTTCATTATATTTCTCATTTTTGTTTCATTATATTTCTCATTTTTGTTA
>BOPN01001087.1:350044-352049 GCA_017312705.2 Penaeus japonicus
ACTACTACAGTTACTACTACTACTACTATTACTACAGTTACTACTACTACTACTAATAATACAATTACTATTACTACTACTACTACTACAATTACTACAACAACTACTACTATCATTATCAATGTCATCACCATCACCCTATTCTTTAGAGCCTATAATGACATAAAATCACTAAAAAAATAATGTCTCACCACCTAAACTATACTGGTGTCTCGATCTGACCCCCTTTGATCATTAATAAGCGTCTGCATCCGGGGCCATGTGTTCGAGTGAAGGGAAGCTGACTTGGACAGGAATAGAACGCTAAGATGCTTTCAGATTGTTGATCAGTAGATCGATACATATGTGTGTATATCTATCACATACACACACAAACACACACACACACACTCCTTTTACACAAGACACACACACACACTTCTTTTACACAAGACACACACACACACACACACACTTCTTTTACACAAGACACACACACACACACACACACACACACACACACACACACACACACACACATATATATACATGTGTGTGTATCTATCTATCTATCTATCTATCTATATAAAACCACATACCATTCCATCCCTCTCTTCTTTTGACTCCAACCGCCTCTCTATCAACTCTTCAAAACCGTCCCCTCTTCCCCCTTCCTCTTCCTCTTTAAAATCCTTCCCTCCTCCACCCATCCTTCCTCTGCCTCCGTTTTTATGGCTCCTGACAGCCCATTAATTCTCATGATATGGAAGAATAGTGGCGACTGTGAGATGTTCAGAAGCGTCTTAACTCTTCCCCGCCTAGTGGCTCCTGAGCAGATTCGATCCGGTGGGCATTTCATGATACGTGGGGCCTTTCCATGCAGGGAGCTTTAGGTGCTACTGTAATGGGCTACTTTGTGTTTAACTGGGTGGTAGGAATTGGTGAATTGCTTTGAGATATTTATCTTTTTATTCTTTATTTTATTATTTTTTTTATTTTATTTATTTATTTTTTTCTTTTCTAATCGCATCCAGCCTTGTACGTGACAAATACACATATGTACATACATACACACACACGCACACACACACACAAACACACACACACACAAACACACACCCACACACACACACATGTACAAGCACAACCCCCCCCCCCCCACACATACAACCCTCCCTCCCCCCCACACCCCCATACCCACAGACCCACCCACAAACTATAGAATATCCAAAATGTCACACAATTCACAAATCATAAATATTAAGAACAGCTGCCCTGCGACGAATAGAGCTCGTACAAAACCCAACTTTTATAATATACTAAAAATAAAGTTTCGTTTCAGAATATTGCACGCTGCAGTGAGCAAGGAAGAGGGGTGTGGAAGCATGATCTTTATGCCGATACGCCTCAAGGGACATCTAGTACGGTCTGTCTATTAAATCTATCTATCTGTACTAGTCCATCTATCTGTATTGACTGTTTATCTATCAATCTATACTTGTCCATCTATCTGTATTGTCTGTTTATTTATCTATCTTTACTTGTCCAACTATCTGTATTGTCTGTTTATCTATCTATCTATACTTGTCCAACTATCTGTATTGTCTGTTTATCTATTTATCTATTTATCTATACTTGTCCATCTATCTGTATTGTCTGTTTATCTATCTATCTATACTTGTCCATCTATCTACATTTGTTGATCAATCTATCTACATTTTCGGTCCATGCTATCAGAATCCCTATCTATCTGTAGCCATATATGTCTATATTATCTATTATCTATATATCTATTATATTTGCTTATATTACCAGCTTATCTATCTCTATTATCTCTATATATTATCAATCTAACGAAAAGTCAACATTACTCAATCTATTCATCTTTACAGTCTCTCTCTACACACACACACATACATACACACGCACACACACACACACACACACACACACACACACAGACACACACACACACACACACACACACACACACACACACACACACACACACACACACACACACACA
>BOPN01001088.1:0-2500 GCA_017312705.2 Penaeus japonicus
AGAGAGAGAGAGAGAGAGAGAGAGAGAGAGAGAGAGAGAGTGAGAGAGAGAGAGAGAGAGAGAGGTCGGCCTCCGTCCGTTATTGCTGACGATGGATATGCGTCACAAGTATACCAGTTCATTTTGAATGCACTTCCGCTGGTGGATGTGCAGGCATATTCTGGATCTACAGTTTCTGCAGTGGATGGTAGAACCAGGATCAGGTGGAGCGTGCATAGCTTCTTTTCTTTACTGCCTTCTAAGTTCATGGTCTCTACGGCGGTTTGATTCTGCTGCTCCGACGCCTTTCTTTATGGCTGCTCTCCATCGAACCCCCAACTGTCAAGGTCTCCCAGTTGTTTATGTCTATATTGGTTGGTTTCATATCACGTTTGCAGACATCAGTACATCGAAGATGGGGTCTGCCGCGGGGCGAGTGCCATTTTCTAGTTGGTTGAAGAGCAAGTTTTTTAGGGATCCTGCTTGGTTCCATGCATTTTATATGACCTAGCAAACATCATTTTCTATTAGAGAGCAGACAATGGATGATAGAAGTCCTACTCATCTGGAGAACTTCATTGTTGATAATATTGTCCTCCCATTTAACGCCCATGGTCCTGCGTAAACTATGTAGATGAAAGGTGTTTAGCTTAGTTTCTTGACGCATAAAGTAATTCTAGGTTTCACTGCTGTACAAAAGAGTGCTTAGGACACAAAGTTAATAAACTTGGTATTTGGGGTTCAGTGTCAGTTCAGTGTTATATTGTCTAGGGTTAGGCTGCTGCACAAGTATTTAAAGGAGTCAACAACTGCAAGCTGCTCATTGCGAATTAAGATTGATGGTGGTAATTCTGCATAAACTGCCATCATCTCCGTTATCTTTATAGATAGTTAAGCCAAAACGGTCACATGCAATTGAGAAACGGCTAATCAGTTCTTGTAAACCGTGTTCTGTGTTACTTACAAAGGCTGCATCGTCTGCAAACAGCATTTATCTGAGAACTCGTTAGATTTTGTTTTATGCACATAGTCTGGCCAAGTTGAATAACCCTCTGTCATGTCGAGTGTGTATGCAAAGACCCTCTTTGCAATTTTCAAAAGCATGCTCCAAGAGAGCAATGAGAAGAAAATGCCAAAGAGTGTCGGTACCAATACATAACCTGGTTCGACTCCACTTGCAATGTCAAAACGTTCAGAAAGTTCACCATCATAACTACAGTCCCTTTCATATTTGTATGAAAGGAATGTATGATCTTGAGTGGGTGGGCATTCGATTTTGTTCATTGTATTGAAAAGACCACTTCTATTCACAAGGTGGAAGACCTTTGTTAGATCGACAAAAGCAAGGTAATGTGGTTGTTGCTGTTCTCTATATTTCTCCATAAGCTGACGAACCGAAAATATCATATCTATGGTTGATCTTTTGGCGCGATAACCACATCGTGACTCTGGGTAGATGCGGTTTGCCAGCAATTGGAGTCTGCCAACGCAACTTTAGCAAAAACACCTTTCCAACCATACTAAGAAGCGAAATTCCTCTGTAGTTATTATAATCGCTTCTGTATCCTTTGTTCTTGTAGAGAGTGATTATTTTTTTCTCATGTCCTGGGGTACATCACCTTCGTACTAACGCTGACACAAAAGGTTGTGTAGTGGTTTCACCAAAGCTGGGTTTCCTGCCTTTATGATATCCGGTGGATTTCCGTCACTCTGTTGCTTTTTAGTGCATCAATTGCCTTTCCCAATTCTTCAATAGTGGGTATAACATCAAGCTCTTCAAGGATTGATAATTGTGGTAGTGAATTAATGGCTTCGTCTGAAACAGTATTTTACTTTGAGTAGAGCTCTTGGTAGTGTTCTACTCATCTCTTCATTTGTTCATTACCATCAGTTAATTCATTACCATTTTGTCCTTTAGTGGAGCTGTTTTCTTAATTGTAGGTCCTGTGGTTTGTTTAATTCCTTCATACATCCCTCTAATTTAACCATTTTTATTGGCTTCTTCTATGCTAGAGCTTAGTTTCAGCCAACATTTGTTTGCACTTCCAGGTGCTCTCTATGCTTCTGCCTTGGAACATTTCAGGTCTTGTAAATTCTTTGTTGATGGAGCTTCTAGCCATCTGAGATGGGCTTTCCACTTCAGTGCGGTAACATTTTTCATTTCCTGTAGATTAGCTTCGTACCAGTTTATTATTTTTCTCTCTTTTGCCATAAGATATGAAAGCTGCAGAGTGGATGTCTTTGCTAAGATTGTTCCATCTTTGCGTGGCTGTGGCGCCAGGATCTACAGGTGGAAATTCCCCTATGGATGAGATAAAAGTCTCAGTCCTGGCACCGTCGTTGATGTTGCCCATGTTTATCTTAGGTTTGCTCTTTTGTTTGTTTTGATGGCTTTTCATGGGGGTCAGTACAACTTGGCTGATGACAATGGAATGATCAGTATAGCAGTTTGCATTATCATAGTTGCGAGTGTTGTTGACACAGGTTATCGTTTCATTCTTGTAATGATCATATTAAGTTG
>BOPN01001088.1:15000-20000 GCA_017312705.2 Penaeus japonicus
TGCCTTTGCGTGTGCCTGTGCGTGTGTGTGTGTGTGTGTTTGTGTGCGTCTGTCTTTGTGTGTGCGTGTGTGTGTGTTTGTGCGTCTGTGTCTCTGTGTGTGCATCTGTGTGTGTGTCTGCGTGTATGTGTGTGCGTCTGCGTGTATGTGTGAGAGAGAGTGTGTGTGTGTGTGTGTGTGTGTGTGTGTGTGTGTGTGTGTGTGTGTGTGTGTGTGTGTGTGTGTGTGTGTGTGTGTGTGTGCGTGCGCGGTGCATCTGTATGTGTGTGCGCCCATACTGTATATGTGTGTGCGTCATGTATGTATGTGTGTGTGTGTGTGTGTGTGTGTGTGTGTGTGTGTGTGTGTGTGTGTGTGTGTGTGTGTGTGTGTGTGTGTGTGTGTGTGTGTGTGTGTGTGTGTGTGTGTGTGTGTGTGTGTGTGTGTGTGTGTGTGTGAAGTTGATATGTATGGTGATGTTAGCTATGATCTATGATATTTCAAAGGGGGGAGTGTTATTTCAGAGGTATCTGGAGGTAAAATTCTCCTACAGGATCCTTAATTGCTATTGAAGTTAACAGGATATTTCCTGAATATAATAATGACCATATTAATACTTGTGTCAATGACTTTAATGTTGTCAAAAATAAAGCCATGTCTCTTAACTTTCTATTCCAATAATTCTCTTCCCTCACTTTACCAAGCTTAATTTACAGGGTTTCCTGCATTTCCTATTCTGCTGAAAAAGGAAAACACAAATATATATATATATCTAAATAAAGATATTTTTAAAAACTGTTGTTGAGATACATAATCTCATAATGATAGTACCATGCCTCAAAACCTGTGCTGATGGAAAAACAAAAAAAAAAACAAGATGCAGAAATATTTATTTCTGGAATCTGAAGTTTTACAACACAGCAAGGTAAGTGCACTTCTCCAGTAAGTATGTCACTGTGGAACATGTTGAACTTATTAACAAGATCTTGCTAAGAGGCTGAATGCATTAGTAAACCTATTTATTTCATGACTGTAGCACACTGTAAGTGTATCTATTTTCTATTTAAAAGTAAGAAAAAAAGAAAAAGAAAAAATGCAAATCAAAATATAGCCAGTGAAATATCTTACTCAAATACACATCTGCAAAACAATGAAAGTGTATAGTTTATAGATTAACACAGAATATATTGTTACTATACACAATACACATTGTGTCCTCGGTCATGACCTACAATGCTGCTCAGAACCAATTAAGTACTTCATTCACACAAGTAAAGTTATATTTGCAACATTATTTTAAATTCTCAACATCAAACAAAAAAGAGGATGTAATTTTATAAACTGCTAGGATATTTCTTTGAAAAAAAAAAAAGGGGGGGGGGGGGGAATCTGGCCATTACCCTGGCTTAAGAAAATAAAGGCACCCCTTGCTCTATTGAAAATACAAGTTGTACAATGGCTAAAATGTTCGAAAATATTTTTCTTTTTGTACGTTTCGAGATCTAATTAACTTCATACATTTCTTGTTTACACATTTAATGTGATACATGGCCTTTTAAAATTCTCTTCAGATTTACATTTATAAAATATTGAAATTGAAGTCATCAACAACAGCAGATACTGTAAAATTCCAGACCTCATATTACTTTCACAAAATTTTGGTTTGTCATCAACATAATTGATGAAATAGATATCTATGTTTACTATATCATTGTGAGCTGTTTAAGCTACCCAGAGAAGTCAATAAAACTAGATATTTTGCTCTACAAAACTTTTCTTTTGCTTAACACCACATTCAATATAAAATTCTGGGATAATTTATGCTACATTTCAATGGCTGAATACTTGCACTCATATCTATATTGTTGATTACAAAGTTATGGATTCTGTATTTCTAAAACTGAACCTTCTGAGAAGTGGGTAAATTCTATGAATGCCAAATATTCTGGTCATACACCTGTATCATGGAAGGATGGGATTTAACACAAGCAACATGAAGTTGCCATAGTCTATATAACTTTTTAAAAAGTATGGATTTTATATATCAATCTCTTAAAAGTATGGCTTATAAGCATTTCTAGGTATTCATTAAACTTTAGTGCAGAGAATGGATATTGATATCATCAAATAGGTAGCTCCTCCAACAACAGCAAGACTTCCATACCACCATTAAAATATCATAAATCTGTGTGGAAGTGTGATAATGGACAGTTAAAAGGACACTTCTGAATAAGAAACTTATCTTCTTAACACTCCAGATGGCTACTGGAGGACCCTGCTTGTAAACTATGCATAAGAGCCTATATTAAAACTCATTCCTTCTTGTGACTTTGCATACAGATAATATACACACACATGCACACCAACCCAGACACACAGACACGAACAGTGTTCCCAAAAAATATACAGCCTCCCTCTCACAAATGAAATTCTAATAAGAGAATAATTCTATACAACCATCTGTGTAATTTCCATTTCATTATCAACATTGGCCTTCTATCCTTTCTTCATTTATCACTTTGCACCACTTAGGCATCAATGAAATTAGGATCCTGCAGTATTAACCTTAAAATGATGGATGCCATCTACATATATAGCAAAAGTCAGCATGAATTCTGAATGCTATGTATATACCATATGGAGGCTGCCCTCTGTTTAGTGCACGTAATGGTACTAATTAACAACTAGCAACTTCCAAAGTTGGCATAAACCCATTGTTATACAGCACCACTGGATTCATGATCAACATGTTGACATTAACATTTTAATATTGTAATCTGGCATAAAAAAGTTGCATGTTGACAAATGATGTATTGGATTTAAGAATTTCATGTCCTGTTAAAATCTTCTGTATATAACTGTTCTTCAACAACACTATTTTTATGGTCTTACAAATGTCAACTCAAGGTATATAGAAAAGAACATATGAGTACCTCCTATTTAAAGATGACAGATATTTGACACGAAGCAAGTGTGAAAAAAATAAAAAGATCTGATCTCTACTTCTCTAAACTCCACAGTTAATATTTGTGGAAAAAAAAAAGAAGTTTCTTATATGATATGAACACATTACACAGAGGCTTCACTACACATGATATGAACACATTACACAGAGGCTTCACTACAGTTGTGTGGAAAGGAAGTGTAGTTGCAATCAACAATTACTTCCAGCCTCTTCAGATGAAGGTGCTACAATTCACATGTGAAAACTGGATTTATCCACTCACATTTGACAAGATTATAAAAGGTCTAAAAACCTTTCTGGGTTGTTCTTGGGTTCATTGGGTAGCAATCAAATCACTTAAAGTTAATGCACCATGGCCTGTCCTTTTAATAATTTCTGTAAATGTATCCTTTATAGTTGGACTCTGAGGTCCTACTATACTGCAAGAGTTCTAATCCATGATATTCTCTATTTTCCTGAAAGGTGCTCTATATTCTTTGTGGACATCATATGTGTGTAGGTTTGTATATTTGTATATGTGTGTGCATGTGCACATCTGTGACAGCGCATGCATGTACACGTGCACATACATCCACATATACATACACACAAGCACACATACATCCACGCACGCACGCACGCACACATACTCTCATGCACGCACATACACAGACAGAAAGACAGACACAGACACAGACACAGACACACACACACACACACACACACATACGCACGCACACGCATGCACACACACACACGCACGCATGCACGCACATATACACACATGCCAGGATGTATTTGCTAGGCAGTAAGATGTACTCTTTTAAGAAAAAAGTATTCTAGAATTACTCTACATTCAATACACGAATTGAGTTACAAAGAGCTTTAGTCCACTGGACTCAAATGCCAAGTCTGTGTTTACTAATATTAGAAAATTGGCAATAAAATAAAAATCCTATTTAGCAAATTGATATCAAACAGAGAGAGTTCACTGAAGATGCAAAATATTGGCTTTATTTATGGTTGCAGGCTGATGAAGCTGATGAATTGTAGATAATTGTAGATATTTTTGTACTACCTCGTTTCTCTACATTTAAGTCATACTTTTTTATTTACAAAATTGATGGCTAATATGCAATTTAAGGGATAACCATTCTTGGTTATGAAATTTTCATGGAGTTGGTTTTATCTGTCAAGAGAGGTTTTCTTTAATTTGAGACAACAAATGTAAACAATGACATTAATATCCACAACATAAGACCAATATGCATTATGGTTGAATATCTATGCAAAGTATTACCTTATGGTACTTGTACCATCAACCTGTAAGCTGTTTACGTGTAATAAATGTCATTCAATATCTTCAATTATTTGTTTGAAAAAGAGAAAAAGAAAAAAGTACAAGCAACTATTTCTGCCGTTTCTACAGACATTTCAACAGTATTTTTTTTATTGTCTAAAGGTACATTACCTATAATAGAAAATTTCAAATAAATTTCATGCAAAACTAAAAATGTACTAAATGTGTTTCAACCTGATGATGGGTATCTATACAGGCTTGATGGTTTGGTGTGCCTATGTTCATAAAGAGGGAACACATGACTGAAAAGACTGAACTAGCAGTGAGCAATCTAACAAACTGCTGTGTGATTGAAGCAGGCCAGTTGTTAAGGCCATGTGGTGGTTCAGACAGATAATTACAAAAATATAATTATCCCATCTTTAATATAATATTATAATGTATGACTTTTGCATATGTATAAACCTTGTTTAAAGTTCATGAATGTTTAATAGAGGTGGCATAAATAATGACAAATACTTCTCCTTTCATAACAGGTAACATATTTCTTTTTTAGTTATAGAGAATTATCCCTCTATAACCCCCACAGAATTACAGTAGTAATTTGACTGCCAACTTTGATGTTTTAAAAATAAAGTCTATAATATTCATTCAATTATAACAAGACTGTTCTTTAAAAAATGGTCCTTGCTAGAGAACACAATGTCAACATATATCTGGAACTGTACAATCACTATCTTTGAAGATTTATCAGGAAAATCATAGAATCAAAAAGCA
>BOPN01001088.1:58705-66205 GCA_017312705.2 Penaeus japonicus
ATGTCCCTTTGGATCTTACTTGAAGAAAATGACAACATAAAGAAGGAAGAAGTAAAAAAAGAAATGAAGGGAGAGATGTATCATCATCATAATAATAATGATAATAATAATAAATATACTAATAATGAGAAAAATAAAATAAGAATAACAAATATAAATATAATAATAATAATAAATATAAATAACAATAATAATTGATTTGTCAAACTATGGATAACAATTGACTTATTATGTAAATATATGTTTTTCAACACAATTACACTAGGTGTGTGTCATATACCAGGCAACAGTCATAGTTATTAGGCCCTTATTGTTTTCAGCTTCAGGCCTATGCCCTGCAATGAGATATGCACTGTTTGTGAGCTCTATATTTGCCATTAGATACTTGCTCTATAGACTCTATCATGTGGTTTACAAAAGAAAAAATGTGGTTTTGCAAGATGACATATTAGTTTATTGTTTAACCCGAAAACGACAGGGCTGTTTTGGCTCCAAATGGTCAAAACACTGGGATATTTCAAACACATAAACCTATCGCCTTGGGATCTTTGCCCGCACTGGCCACGGCCAAGCACTCCTGGCACCAGCCAGGAGAATAGCCACGACAAAATATCTCGTCCACAGAGGCAGACGCTGCCACCACTTGACGTGATATCCTGTCACCTGTCGTTAACAGGTTAAGTCGCATTATTTTCATTCTTATGAAAAACTTTTCCCTTTTTACTTACAATATATACAAGAGAGGAAGATGATCTGGACTAATAGTTTTTCAGTGCGGTAGAACTCAAAGCAGGCATACTGATAAAAAGGTACTCCTCACAGCATGGTCTTATCAGACCTTGAACAGCTTATAATTGTTTCTATTTGTTCTTTTCTGCTGGTGTATTGAGCTGCCCTGGATATGGCATTCAAGTGTCAAGCTGGGGAATAGACCTGCCCCTCCTAGTAACCCTCTCTCATGCACGTATACCAACCAAAGAACCCAAATCCCCTTGGTATGTTTATAATTGTCATGATTCTCTAATAACATGAATACATTTGAGCATGGAGAGTACAATTTGTGCAGCATGGATATTTTTCTATCCTCAAGCCAGGCCATTTGAATAATGATATGACATATAAGCCACCCAAAGACATGACCAATGATGCCATGGCATGTGTATCTTGCCACCCAGAGTCATTGGGTTAAGTTACTTCATTACAATCTTCTTAACTCTTCATATAAGAGAGAAAAGAATGTTACTGTCATAATCTACTGCAATACAGAATGTGTTAAGATTAGAAGCTTACCTGCTTGCCCTGAGGATAACTGTTTTGCTTTTTCCTGGGCTCGTTTCAAGGCATCCTTGAACCAATCAGGATGATCTGCTTCATTTTTCAAAGATCCACTAATAGATGAGGCATTTTCCTGCAACAATTTCCATTACACCCAATTAATATAATACAATTAATAAAATACGAACTTATCTTTACATATTGTTACTGGGCACATTACAATTAACAATCAGACTGGAAATGTAGATTTAAAAATGATAACGGTATATCAGCCCTTCCATTACAGGCATCTTTGTGGGGTTGGATCATATAAGCACTACCCTTTTATTTGTTTAAAATACAGGCTATTTATTCCTTCAAGTCATGTAACAATTGCATCATACTAAATGCAAATTAGAATCACTTAGCTAATGTATCATTTATAGATTCATATATCATACCATACAAGTAGGAAATAATAGAAAACATAATATCTTAAGATGCCGAGGCCAAGCCAAACATCTTAACCCTATGGCGACTGTGCATCACACCTGTGTGACACAGCTAAATGCCCGATGCCGTGGCGTCATACATGTATGGCGTTCCCAATGCAATATTGCATAGGCCCAGCGAAGGGGGTTTCCACTTATCGCTGGGCCCGTTGGGATTGGGTTAAGATGTGGCCTGTCTCAGAAGGGCTAAATAACATTCAACCCTATCTCTTCATAACCTTTTTTCTATAGCACCAAACAAAGTTATCACTTACTTCACAATCAAATTCAGTTTTAACTTTTACTGTCTCTGGACTGGGTGACAATGTGTTTTTTTTCTCAGGAGAAAAAATGGCTGGATGGAACTGCTTAGGTGGGGGGACTTGGTTTAATGCTTTGGACTTTGTTGTCAATGGTAAGGAACTTTTGAACTTCACAGATGAGTCTCCTTCCTCCTTAATTCCTATTGGGGAAAAAGTGTACAATTTATACGGATAATAGTTATGGTAGCAGAAACTTTTTTCATTAAAAACAAACAAATAAATAAAGTAACCTGTCTCTCAATATCAACTTAAAAATGAATATGGCAATACAAAGAAATGTAATCTTTTAATACTTAACCCAATAATGACAGGGTAGTTTTGGTTCCAATTTCTCTAAATGCTAGGATATTTCAAACGCATAGGCCTAAAGCCTTGGGCTATTTGCCCGATCTAGCTGCGGCTGACATATGCTAACAATCACCCAGTGTGCTGATCATACAAAAAGCCACGATATCACATCCACAGTGGAAAATGCTGCCATCACATGATATGATATCATGACACCTGGCATTAATGGGTTAGTGTTGCTCTTAGTATTCAAGTCTCTTTTAATAATCCAATGTACCGTCAGTGGTTCATTGCAAACTTTCGACACCCACTATATTTTTATGTACGTGTTAGGATTTAAAAAATCATTATCAATAAAAGGATAAAACATGATGACAAAATGTTAATGGACAGATCTTCACAAAAGAAAAAATTAAACACAACCACAATATATAAGGTAAATTTAGCCAGATTTCATGGCAAACTTTCCTTGGTAATGAACATACACAAGTCAAGAATAGTTTCAGAAAAAAATTTCTACCTTTTATATCTCAGGAACTGAAAATGAGAAATGGATAATACTTTTTCTTCTATAACAATTTGGTCTAATAAGGAAAAATCCAAGACAGATTTTACTCGTATCACCAATTGAATCACCACTAGTGGCCAAAGAATCTTTGAGCTGCTAATGGCTCATTTATGGACCAAAGTTGTAACAAGGCTTTTACTGAAACACCCTTGTACTTCGATAGTCATACAAACATTTACCTATTGTCACTGTTAACGTCTTACTTAGCATAACAAAGTTCACTAATTATGGCTCTATACAATTATCATCCTTTATATATGTATCAATAAAATCAACATACAATATCAAAAATGGAATAAATTTAACTTCTCAGCTAAAAATCTTACCTGTCTGCTGCCCAGCCATCTTCTTGAACTGCTCAAAAAAACTTCCGTCATTGCTGAACTTGTTTGGAACTGAAGCAGATCTGGAGAAACTAAAAGAAATGAGAGAGTTAAAATAAAAATTCACATCTCTACTATAATTCAGAAAGTCTTCAATTCTGTTCCAATTTCCCCATAATTAACCCATCACAGACAAGTGTTATGACATGAAGCACAAGTTTCATCATACATGATGATAACTGTCATACTTTGTGGGAGAGTGGATCACTGAGTTTCTCCATTATACTTTGAGGTATAATTTTATTTAGTGAGTGATGATGCCAATTGCAATCATAGTTACTATAACTGCCATATTATTTAGCAAAATGGGTTTAATTAGATGGGATACCTAGCACCAGCAGGAAAGAAAGCCTTGAATGGCACCCATCCATGGTCTCTGGCAAGCACTATCTTCAGAGAACAAATACACATAGCAAGATGCCAACAACTTGCTTTAAAGTGCTGATGATGAAGAATGTACAGGCAAAATGAAAAGAAGAAGATGCCAGTAAGGCTGCCTTGTACTGTGGCACTTGCAGTCATAAGCACAGGTTTCTTTCCTCTTCCCCATCTCTTCATGCTATCTTCATTGTGGATGGTTACTTTTTTCATATTTGTTTAGAAATACAAATACAGAAAAATAAAGTTGATTTTTGTCCTCCCATAAAACTACAATGCTTCTTTCACACTGAGTATAACAAAAATAGCAAGCAGATATGGACCCTATACTACAATTTGTATCAGCTGCAACATTGATAGAGCCTGTCATACAACACATATAAGTCTCACAATAAAGTAGAACACAAAAAAATGCTTCAGTTTTACAATGAATGAATGAAAGAGCATTAAAGGTCATTTGATGCTGCCTCACTCTGAAATAGAACCCATATGGGAAGCCGTGGAGGTGGCATTAGCACCTATCCTGAGGACTGTACAAGCAAATCTGGGTTAAATTACAGCATCAGGATAATACAAACACACTAGTAAGTTGTTGAAGCTAGGATGCATGTCTGGACTCTTAAAAGGGTAAATAAGAAAAAAGTATGTTTTAAAATGGCTATGTATATGTCTAAACATGCTATGACATAAAATCACAAATACTAACTGAAGCACCTACTAACGTATGAAGGAATAAATAAATGTAAATAGTTATGTAACCAGTCAGGTGCAATGTAAACGGTTGGTGGTGAAACCTGGCACAGTGGCCTGCAATAAAAAAATTGCATCCCATATTACAGCTCACCTAGGCAGCCTAAGGAAAATATTTCAAACTTTTCCCCATGATTTATCATAACCAAAAATAATAAATAATAAAATAATAAACATAAATCATCTAATTACACACTACAAAATTTAGAATTGTTTCCAAAAAGTGATATCTTATGGCAGACACATGATATAGAACTGGGCTTAGTTGTGAATACCTGCACAGTAGCTTTTATATTTTTTTCTTTTTCATTTCTCAGAATTATATAGGATGTCCTATACAAATTTACTTAACACGTGCTGTGCTCTGTGATGAATGGCTAACAATCTGAAATTCAACATGATAGTTCTACAACGTCAAATGATCATACAACCAACAAAACCTCCACCACTGATATTTCAAAGCAGTAGAATGGGCAATAAATTCAACAATCATGTAGGTCTACATTCCCTCCTCTCTAGAATATACATTGTGGAAAGTTTGTTGGTTTTGCTGGGTATAGCATAAATTTGCAGCATATAGTAGTATCATTTTAGTTCCTTTATAAGGCAGTACTTTACCTTTTTCAGTATACCTGTACATTCCTATACTAAACAATTTGCCAGAATGTATAACTATGTAGCAACTATCAAGACCAGTCACATGCATGCAGGATTTTTTATTTTATTTACCAGAAAATGTTTTAGTAAATATCTATAAAACATTTGCTACTGGCTTCTGTAGCAAACTGAAATAACAAATACATATTAGCAAAAGCCAATCACAAACATCAGACTAATGGATTGTTCTAAACCACTGATGCCGGGGACACATACTGTACAGTGTGTTTTTTTCCCCTAATAGCTATTATTATCTTTGTTAACATGCTGATCATCATAAGGTAGGTGTGTGTGTGTGTGTGTGTGTGTGTGTGTGTGTGTGTGTGTGTGTGTGTGTGTGTGTGTGTGTGTGTGTGTGTGTGTGTGTGTGTGTGTGTGTGTGTGTGTGTGTGTGTGTGTGTGTGTGTGTGTGTGTGTGTGTGTGTGTGTGTGTGTGTGTGTGTGTGTGTGTGTATTTAAAAAAAACATTATATATATATATATATATATACATACATTATTTATATATATATATATATATATATATATATATATATATATATATATATATATATATATATATATATATATATATATATATATATATATATAAAGTTTAACATCCAAAATCTAGATGACACCACTTTCTTCAAGTACAAGCAGGAGAGAGAGCCTTCAATGGCACCCATCGACAGTCTCTAGCAAGCACTATCCATATAGAGCAATGGCACATAGCAAGCTGCTGATCTCTTGCTCTAAAGTACTGCAGATGAAGGATGTGTAGGTAAAATGAAAAGAGGAAGGTGATTCAAACCATCCTCAGTTTCCACAATGTGCCCCCGTGCTAGTACTGATGCCTTTTACTGTGGCTTGCACAGTCATAAGCACAGGTTTCCTTCCTCTTCCCTACCTCTTTATGTTATCTTCACTGTGGATGGTTTTGTATTCATTCATGATAGTACACAAATAAAAAAAAATAAAGTTTTTTTGTTTTGCACTACAATTCAAGTCAACTGAACCATTGATAGAGCCTGTCATATGACACATGTAAGTCTAAAAATACAGTAAAACAAAAAATTAAACACAAAAGAGCTGCCTCACTCAGAAAAAACTCATCCTGGAGACTGGGCAAACAAATATATCCCGTCTGTAATGGGGTGATCGAGAATTTTAGGTTGAGTGAGGAAACATTATAAGAAAGGAAATGAGAAAGAAAAAAAGTAAGATTTCTTTTTTTTTCCTGATATAAATAAGCTGATATGGACCTTAAACAACATTGAAACAGCCTGTCAGATGAGACATGTAAGCCTCATATAGACACAATATAATGACACACATAAAAATGTGCCCACGGGAAATTGTCCGTAAAACCTTGCTATCACTGCTCTGCTAAGAGTATATAGGTAATTTCCATGATGGATGTAAGGCATCTGGTTAGACAATTATCTTAGTGGGTCACATGGTCTATTGGTTAGAAGCCGGGATTGTCACTCTGACGACCCAGGATCGAGTTTCGGTCAGGGAGGTAAAATTTGTATTTTTATGTTAAATGCATTACCGCATTCTACCATCTTTCTCAAACTGACTGATCCTTTAATACCTAATGTACACTTGTTTGGAAAAAGGCATCTATCAGAAAAAAAAATTATTTAAAGGATGCTTAATTCCTAAATAGATGACAGGCAAAGAGGACTAACCTTAAGCTAAAAGGCCAATCATAATAGTTTCATGTTCCATATAGTTTCAACTCCATGAAACACTACTTTTCAAGCCAGGTCAGAGTCAGTTATTGTATTGTGGTATTGTGTGAGTGCTTGGGTATTGGTACCGGTACAGCATATACATTGACAAT
Source organism: Penaeus japonicus (assembly GCA_017312705.2). NCBI lineage: Eukaryota > Metazoa > Arthropoda > Malacostraca > Decapoda > Penaeidae > Penaeus > Penaeus japonicus. The sequence goes on from BOPN01001088.1 coordinate 65,629, forward strand.
GTATCAATTAAATAGGTTTATCGCTAAACACTTAACCAGTCCAAGCTCTATCTTGCAGGAAGACATGTGTAGGATGTTTGTTGATCGTTCCTGTGTAGCAAAGAGGCAACCATGGCTGTTGTGCACAGAGTACATCTCCTGAGTTAGTAAATTGTAAAGTGACCCCATCTTTTGTATTTATATCTAACTAGACACATATATCCCACACTTCATGTGATTTGTGGCTCTCCCCATCCAAAAACATGACTCTCCACAGATTTCCCAAGTCTGTTGGATTGAAGAGATACACAAAAATAAAAATCAGATTCATTCAAATAGCTATATAAAACAGATGATTTAAATTTTGCCTGTAAAAGTATCATTGACATAGTAATAGTAACATTAATAAATCACAAAATGCATATTTCTTCATATAAATTTTGCATTTAGCTTTGAGTTATCTTAAAAATGGACTGGCTTCCCAAATTGCAATTTTAGGCTTAGATTAATTGTGTGCGGAAAAGGGTATGGGAGACATGGATATGACCATGAGTGAGTCTTTTTGGCAATATTCCCCGGTGCTGTCCCTATGCCAATT
>BOPN01001088.1:88705-91205 GCA_017312705.2 Penaeus japonicus
GATATCCTTGCTACATGTAGCATGAAACGTATTTGCCGGCAATAAACCTCATATCATATTCGCATTGTTTCAAGTTCCATTTATTTATTCTCCTCTATAATGATATTCTATTATAGTGCCTCAACATTTTTCTTTGTTTCATAGCCCTTCTCACTATCGGGTGATTCTGTTTCTTTCGGTTATTTATTGCTAGTCTTGTTGGTATGTAGTTGTTTATGTATATTCATTGGCTGACCTGTTCTTGATATTTTCCAAACATGGACCTTAATTGCATTTTATAAATCAATGTCTCTACATTAATTAAAACATTTAATGTGTATTAAATCCTTCCTGGAGAGTGAAGCCTATTGTAGTGTAACAATCAACTTACGAAATGATGATAATATCAGCACTAATAAAATAATTGAAATGATAGTGAGAATAATTAAAATAATAGTAATGATAATATCAATAATTATGATAATGATAATAATGACGGTGATGATAATATTGACAACAACAAAGATAATAGAAATCACAAGAATAATAATACTAATGATAATAATGGCGATGATGATAACTATACCAATGATAATGATGATGATAATGATAATAATTATAAGGATAACTGGTAAGTGTTAAGCTTAATCTAGAAATGAATGATAACTTAGCTAGGGCCTAACCAAAATAACGATTATATCAATACCAAATATCAAATAATCATAATGATGATAACAGCAATAAAGATGATAGAACAGCAATAATGATAATGGAACCGTAATAATGCTGATAATGTGATCATGATATGCTAATAGTAGCAATGATGATAACAGGAATAACACCAGCAAGAATAATGATTATAATAATGACAAAGCAGTAATGGGAATCATAATGATAATAATGATGATAACAGTGATGATAATGATGATAACAGTGATGATAATGATGATATCTGTATTATCATTATCATCATTATCATCACATCTGTTCCTTGACAACGAAATAAATTAATACAAGTCTTTCATCACCACCTTTGGACCAAAGGTTACTACCAAAGCACCAGTACAGTAAGGCAGTGTTCTTTGCTTTTTCGTTCTGATCCACTTTGGGCTATATGTATGGCATTTGTGACCTTGTTCAGCGGCTATTGTACACCAGTCAGTTTTACACCTTTCGCGGTCTAACATATATACATATACTCATTGTCAATATCATTATTATTAACACTATTATTCTTTTCTATAATAGTTATAACAAGAACTATTATTTCCATTGCCATTGCTATCATTACTATCATTATCGTTATTACAATTACTATTAGAAATATTATTGTTCTTGTTATCCTTATCATGCTAGGATTTAACGGAAATCCATCCACATCAACTCAGTTTTTATTTAGTAGAGGATTATTTTGTAGTGTACATGCACGTGATATGTACAGCAATTCTCAGTCATATGTAAAGAGAGAGAGAGAAAAAAAAATAATGAAAAGATTAAACTTAAACAAAAGGTCAAAGCTGATTTTACCTATGGCTAAACACCACCCACTGATATTTCTCTATTTTGATACTGATTTATTTTCTATTACTAAGTTATTACTATTCTAACCAATAACAATTTGTCTTATCATACTGTGTTTCTGTAAGAGTAATGGTAATAATCATAACAGTGATATCAAGGATACTAATAGATATGTTAACAGTAATGATAATAATACTAATGATAATGATGATAATAGTATCAATAATAATCTATTTGATAATCACAATGATAAAAGTAATATTGAAAAATGTAATAATAGTGATCATGAAAATAATGTTGTGATAACAATGATAATGACAATGATGATAATAACAATAATAATGATAACAATAATAATGGTAATGACAAAAATTGCGATATGATAATAATAATAAAAATGATAATGATACTAATGATAATGATATCAATAATGATAATGATATCAATAATGATGATAATGACAAAAAACCTTGATAAATATGATTATGATAATTATGATAATGATAATATTATTAATGCTAATGATAATAATGATGGTGATTATGATGATAAACAATACTTATTGCTGATAGTTTCATCGTTATTATCAGAAACATAATTTTGTTATGATCATTATAATAATTTCCATTACTATTATTATTATCAGTTTCAATGATTATGATGATGGTAACAATAAAGACAGTGATAATACCAATGATAATAACGATAATCATCATAATGGTAAATATAATAAGTGATAATAACAGTAATAATGATAATGAGGATGATAAGGATGATAATAATAATAAGGATGATAATAATGATAATAATGATAATGATGATAATTATAATGATAATAATGACAATGATACTACTACTAGTAATAGTTGTGCTACTGCTACTACAGTAATAGTAATGATATAGCAGAAATATTAATGATCATTATAGTAGTAAAACTATATTGACCATGACTGTAAAATTTATATTAATGCAATAGCATCATCAACAGCTAAGAGAATGG
>BOPN01001088.1:111205-113705 GCA_017312705.2 Penaeus japonicus
AAGTGACGCTTATAGTGCGACCGTCTTCATCCTGAACTGACGTGGCGCTCCCCGGGCGCGAAGACACCCCTGCTGAAAGCAAGAACAGGTCAAGAGGGACACGAGGAAAGGGAACGAGAGCGCAGCGTGAGGATGCAGAAAAAGCAAAGAGATAAGGAAGGATGTGGAGAAGGTTTTGGACGGAGAAAAGAAGAGAAGGGGAACAGAGAAGGATGAAGGAAGAAAAGAACAGTAAAACTAGTCAAACATTTTAGTTTAAATCTACAAACTCTTCAGACATAAAATCTGTAAGAATAAGCATAGAACATTTACACAACAGAACACTGTTCATATAAATGTTAGAATGTCTGCAGATTGATTGAAAAGCTGTTGGTAACGAAAATTTAAATATACATGAATTTTGCATATCTATTTACGCACTGCATCAGGAGGCAGACTACTTAATGGTCTTACGAAGCCAGGAGAAGAAGACTTTCTATGATTAAATAAAACACGGCAGTATGTGATAGCTTTTCTACGTTTCTGTGATTTGTTATTGCTGCTACAGAATGAACATGATAGATCTTAATAAACAGCGAAACTACTCTTAGATTGATACATTTTAAATTACATACCATTCAAAACTGAAAATATGTACAAAACAACAATGAAACTATTCTACTACATATATACTCGAGTATGTGCGCCGGCGCGTTTAACATAAATGAAATAGAGAAACATAACCAAATACTTTGTACCATGATTGCACATTTGCCTAAGAATATAGAACTTTAATCATCATATAGAAAGAATACTGATGACAAAAAGACAGTTTGAAATGAGTGAAGCTTTGAACTGTTGAGGCTATTTCGGAAAAGAACAGAGATATATGGCTCATGGCGACTTTGTTGAGCAATTATTTCAGGAAAATGTTCACACGTTTACAAATACATCTACATGTGCATCGAAGAATTAAGAATAACTTTAATGGATTTTCTGTTTTTAACCATTTTGTTTTTTATTGTCACTGTATTTCTCTATTTAAATCATAGTTTAATAAGATTCACAATAAATGATATACTAAAGGAGGGTTCGTCAGTCACTGGAGTAACAGAACTACTACTATCACTTATACTGGTTTCTGGATATCAAAGAGGCTGATCTAATACTCAATAAATTTATACTTTACTCATGCCTGGACGATCTAAGGGTCGATACGTCTATCTCTGCGCATGGAAGGTCTGATTACGTTATGTTTTGTATTGCTACAAGCTTCAATAAAAATGAAAGATCCTAGATTATTCTATACTTTCTAGTCAGACTTTGAATAACTTTATCAAGACCTTATTTGAAACGTACCACAACTAATGTCAAAATCAGTACGACTAAGTATATATTCAGTAGGTTTAAATATTACACATAAATGATGTAAAGATATATCATGACGTCCCATACGCCCTACAAAGGCTTCTACAAAGAACCACGACTACAGTCTCGAGTAGGTGTATCCTTGGGGAGTCCTGTAACACCGATCCTCCTTTTTAGGTTGTGCTTTGGCACTACTCGTCTTACACTATTGCCATCTAGTTAATTAAGCGTCAAAAATTCTCTACCCGCTGACGTTTGCTTCACGAAGATGACTCGTCGACGCCCTCCGCTCTTCTTCTCTCCTTCATGATCAGGTTCGAGAAAATTTAGGTCAGTCAGATTCAAGTAATCTGAGGATTTTTAGGAGTAAACGTACAGAAAGAATTTTGATATAGCCACATTATAGCTTTATCCATCTGATCTGATCACTTTAGTCGACCTTTCTCTTCCGTCGATAGAAAAAAACGTAATATTTGCCAGTATTATTCACTCACCGGACGTTGCAGCCGAGGCTGGGGAGGTACTGGAGGAGTGAAGGGGTGGGGAGCCAGGGGTCTCCACTGGCGTCAGTTGGCGTTCAGCAGCTGGAAAAGAAGCGATTTTAATGTTAACTTTGCCTTTTCGGAACGGTCAGATGGATACTTACCACTGAGATATACGCATTTTTTAATTATTTTTTTATTATTATTTTTATCATTATTATTATCATTATTTTTTTTTACATTAGGTAAGCTCACCTGGTTCCTCGGGGGACGGGTAACTGAGTCTGGACTCCGCCGACAGCTTCCTGGCTAACGCCGGTACCGGCGGGGATGTAGAGCGAAACACCGGTGATGGACGCGGTGAAGATGAAGGTCCTTCGGTTTTTGTTGGCGTCATGGGAGGTAGCCGCCTGGGTGTGGGCGGCCGGGACTGAGAAGGTGCCGATGGCACACTCAGGGACGAGTCAGTTCTAGGTCGTCCTGCAAGACACGAGTCTGATTACAGTGTCAGGAAGGAATGTTTTGTATGATTCTTATCGGCTCTTCTACCTTTCATGAGTACACTATCAGATATTTTTTTCTGATAAAATTACTGAGACCTAGTGTTTTGATATTCTAAATACTTTAATCGGTCCATAACGTCCTTCGTTCTATAGCAAGTCCTAATAATA